>CM062808.1:110561463-110775054 GCA_031772625.1 Pinus tabuliformis
TTGTGAGTGAAAAAAACAGTGTTATGCATGCGCCACCAGGGAAAGACATCACTTCTACAACCTAAAAAAAATTTAACTGACAACGGTCATTCAATAAAACTAGGAGACAACACTCATAGAAACCGAAAACTAAAAAGCAATAGAACAATCGGCAAAAGGCATGAAAAAAAAAATTCTCTAATAAAAGCTGCACCAATTATGTAAGGTTCCTAGATTCCTCAAGAATTTCAGAGCTCCAATATTGAATGTGAAGAATGAGCTATTAGGCATCGTTTAAATAGATTTGGCAAACTTACGGTTTATGACGTGCATGCCACAAATCTAGGAAATAGCGACACTTGGTGGGGATTTTCTAAAAACGACTTTGCATGTAACTCCTGCTACTAAAAATAGATTCGTAAAATCTAGGCATGATTTTCACTTCTTTTTCTTTTTCTATTTTTTGGGAAAAGTCACCCTACATGCAATGAAGGATTGCACAATTCTAGAGGGATCGAGAAATATACCCATAATGCGGCAGAAAACCACTGAGAAAAAACTTCTGCACTATTTTTGGGCTGAGTGGCTCTGAATGGCTAGTGAGCTCTGTACAATTTTCTAGAGTAGTGATGTTGGGCTACTCTGGGCATTTCTGGAGAGCAATGCAACTGGCCAATTCTGTGAAATTCTGGAGAACAATGCAACTGGCATGGGATGCTCTGCGCCTTTCTGGAGAGTAGTGTAGTTGGGCCAGTCATGGGCATTTCTGGAGGGAAATGTAGCTGGCTTGCCCTTCTCTGCCCAATTTTGGAGAGCAGTGTCGGTTGGCCTACTTTGCACAATTTCCACAACAAGGCTGGCTTGCATGCTCTGCATAATTTCCGAGTTTAGGGAAGCTGTTGTGTTGCTCTACGCAATTCCTAATGTGAAGACAAGCTATCCTCCAGGTTTATGCAGTTTTTCCTAACAGCCGACTAATCGGATATGAACCAAGTGCTGGGTGTTCTTATGGCTGACTGATGAGACAAGTGAGTGAACACAAGTTGTTAAACGATATATGAAATCAAATAAACACAAGTACCTAATCAGTGCAAGATAGTTGTGATGGTTTCAAGGAGGGAGGCTCCAAAATGAAGCGAAGGAAAAATTTTGGAGGGTGGTTGTAGCCGCTACAAAATTAGTGACACACTAGTAGAACTCCAGCTCTTTGTATGGACCTTGTTCATGATAAGTGAGTCTAACTCCCCCGAAAGTACTGTTCAATTCTTCGATCATCATGGCTTCAACGCTAAGCTTGAGTTAAGGATATAGTCCCTTACCATTCTCTTGATCGACCAACACACATTCTAAGCCAAGTCAAGTCAATTGTTTTCGATTGGGGTTGAGGGGTATATTGGTGCATAGGTAATATACATGTCAGAGTCTTGCTTTCATCTCTGATGCTGCTCCGATGCTAGCAAACCTAGATAGTACCCCAACAGAGTCATGAAGGGACATAAGCATCACTATGCTACCAACGAGCCTGGTCAGTACCTAGGCAAACTTACTTGCATCGCCTCTCTGTGTATGAAGCCTTTCTCTTCTTTCGCCTTTTTTATTTTATTCATTTTTTTTTTTCCATTTTTCAAAGAACTATGCATAGGAACTTATTTATTTCAGAGGTGGAAGAGGGACCCTGACTTATTGAGAACAGAAGAGGTTGTCCCTTCAGAGAAGTATTTTATGTATACCTCTGAAAATACTTGTTAAGGTTTTTCCCCTCACCTTTCTCTACTTGACTGAGCTGACAAGGGTTAACCCAAAAGGACTGATTAGAGTAGGTGGTACTATTTAAAGTGCAATCGTTATATTTTCACCAAGACTCACTTTCAATAGAATGTGTTTTCCATCAAGGTATCATCGACTGAAGACAACAAGCTCTTTCATAAAGAGAGAGGACAACATATAACCAAGTGTTGATAGTTGTATATGTCCTCTTGTGTCACACCTTACTTGTCTCGAAATCCACACATAGTTTCATGTGAAACTAAACCTATGGGTGCAAAACAAGCAAACAAACAGAAAGCAAAGGACAAAAGTAAATGAAAACAAAGCAAGAAAGTAAAGAAATAAAATAAGCAATGAAAACAAAGTAGACAAGCAAGCATGCAGACAAAGAAAAACAAGAAAACAAACACTGCTCCTACGCCTAAACTAAGAAGTCCATGGGACTCTTCATGTAAAGTGGTATTTCCAATGCAACCATTAGCACATTGGTTGACCAATGTTGGTGAAGGAATGGTTTACAAGAAAGATCAACGCGTAAACCAAAAAACAAGAAAGATATAACAGTGAAGACCACAATGCTCCGAGTTTAAAAATATCTACAGAAAATAAAATAATAAAAGCAAAAGATAAGAATTCTATGGACGTATCATGGTTATGCATCATACTGTGCACGGATGATAAACATACACACTCTTTTTATCGTCAAAAACGAGAAAAACATGAGAAAGGAAGACAACTTACGTTTAGCAAGACTTCTCGTTGTGTATGATTCCTCAAATGCATGACCGATGGGATCATGTGATTCAGGTGGAGGATGTGAATTTTGTGAATTAGATCGATCTTCATGTAAACATCAGAATGATGAGGAGCCTTCGATGCTTCAACATATTTCTGATATGGTGTAGAATCGACCTCAAGCCAGCAAGGACCTGAGATAACCATAAGCTCGGGTTGAAGTGTCTTGACACCTTGTGGGGTTTCCACTTCATCAATAGGTAGATCATCAATGACAGGTGGCTTAGAAAGATAGGCAGTGAATGAATCAACATCGTGATCGAATGAAAGAGAAAAGAGATCACAAAAACCACGATAAAAAAATTCGATATGTTCATCAACAACATCCTCATGATATGATGAATCATATAGAGGAGTTGATGAGAAGCAAGAATGTTCACCCTCTACGTTTTCGGAAATGACAGATGAAATATTTAGTGGATTTGTAAACACAAAGTGTGTCCTCTCCGCTATGCAATAACAAACTAACATCTGGTGTATTTTGTGAATGATCAGAAGTAGATGCATCTAGGAATGAATTCTCACACAGAAATCAACAATGGCAGAATCACCTAAGATGTCAGGGAAGAGAAAATGAGGTGAGGACAGAAGGAGGTCATCCTTCACCATGGGTTCTTCTTCAGATTCCCACACATACTCATAATAATGATAGCAAAGGTTGGCTACCCAACACCAACATCGTCAACAACTTGATCCACGTGAGAAACAAGTGTGCTGTCCAGAACGGGAGAACACAACATAGTAAAATCTGGAGGACCAATAGAATGCGGGGACCGAGGTTGAGGAAAGAAGTCCAAATGACAATCGACAGTCTTGCTAGCCAAATCTACACAGAAATTAAGAGCAAGTGGGGTGGGAGGATGTGATAGTTCAACAGATATATGCGCACCTTCTCCCACCTCACACTACAGGTCCGGAGTTGTTTGATGAGATGACGAATGACAATCACTTGTGACAACAACCATGTACACCTTGGATTTAGTAGCTCTAAAATTGAGGTATGCTGGGGTTAGTTTGAATGATTGCAAGATATGAAGATTCTCATATATGTGAAGAAGATACTGAAATATTTCATTGAGGAATTTCCAATCAATTTCATCCTCTGGGAATTGAAATGCGAGATTACGAAAGAGATCCTAGAATTGCACCAAGGATTCATTAGGGGCTTTCTACAATTCAAGAATTTTTTTGTATATTCTCAACGATCAAACTTATGGAAAGTATTAGCGAAATCTATAACAAAGTTACCAAATGAGTGAATATAATTTTTGGGCAATGTGACAAGCCATTGCAATGGGTTCCTATGAAGCGTGAATGGGAATACCATGCAAATCACGTAATCCTCATGGTTTTCAAGCTTGTCACATAGAATGGCAAAGGCAAGACTATGCCTCTGCCAAGCTATTCCACCTTCACCTTTAGATGTGTTATGTGACAAGTCATTCAAGAACTCCTCTAAGATTTCAAAGTCATTTCTTTAAGACATACATATCGGATGACGAAGTGTAACATAAGTCATGATAAATCTGCGAAGATTCAAAACAGACTTTGAGGACTCAACTTGTCAACTGGCCCTCCTTCTAGCAACATAAATGTTGGCACTATTGGACCTGCTAACATGTTAGGGGATCTCCTCGGTAAGAAGTCCCAACTAGACTTCAGACCATTTGGATTAGGAATCCTAGCACTGGGTTGTAAATCTATGCCTTAACTGCGATAGTGTGCTGTAAAATATATCCTTGTAGAAGCAAATGTATTATAGTGTTAGATGGTGTAAACCTTGCAGTGAGTCAAGGGAGACGCATGAAAGGTTCTAACACACGGGGAAAATAAGTGTACCCTTTAGAAGCCTATAATAGTACGCAGCCTGAAAGGAACACACAAGTTGAATGACATCACAAACTAGAAATAAGAATAGTGGACAATCCAAAGTGATGAGTTAAACAACAACACACTTCAATAAGATTCATACAATCACATACAGAATAGTAAGTACATCAATGTGTAAGTTAAAACTACATGCATTGCTAGAGTAACCAAAATAGTTTAACTACAATAACAACATATGCATGAAACATGCTAACTGTGTTATATTATATAAAGTGAAAGTTCCATCCATAGATACAACCATGACAACCACTAGCCCCAATAGTGGCACATTACAGTCAACATCGCTTGCTCCTCCAAAGAGATGTACTCACTCTAGATTGTGGAGAAGCTAAGGCTCGTCATGATACTCTCCAAGCCCTCTCTGAGAAATGCCTAGAAAAAGCTTGGCTCCCAAAAGCCCATTCTATGAGGTATGAGGTTTTATTTATAACAAAGGGTGAGGTGACCCTTTACATTCCCCTTTGTGACTCTTGGACTACCCTCATGGCTCTTCAACTTTCTTGGAAAAATCTTTACATTTCATATGATTGTTTGTATTACACTAATGACACTTGGAATTTCTCTTTCCATCACGTTTACAAAAATGATACATTTTCCACATATACCCATATGGGACAAAATTGGCTTGAGTTAGTCACACAAGAAAATACTAAGACTCGGATGGTGTTATGAAACCAGCTCACAAAAAGATAGAAAAGATAGATCAACGACTTAGAAATTAGCCTCTTCAAGGGGGCAACCTCTTTTACATTACACAAATGAACAATTCTTGGATGATACAAATGAAAAAACCTCCTTGCTATATAGGAGTCTAAGGGGTCACAATATAACCTAAGCTGTCATAACAATAATAATATAAGGGCACAAAAATAATAATAATGGGCTTCTATGGGGTACAATAATAACAATATGGGGACAATAGGGGCACAAAATAACAATAAGGGAAAAATGACAATAGTAATGGGGAATCACTAGTATTATAGGGACCTAACAAACGGTTGTGGAAATACCATCTCATCAACATCCTCTTTATGACCCTCGGTGATGAATTGATGCCATGCTTGGTAGTGCGCAATGGTGTCTATGTACTCTTTGACGATGTCTTTCTCGAAATGAACTCTTTCCTCCATTGCTTCTAGGTATATTGATTTTGGACCTCTATCCAACTCATTCTATAATATGCGTAGCTTAGTCCTGAGCAAGGTTGGACTGGTGATGTACATTCGCATGTTATCAGTGCTGACTTGAAAATTTGCATTGGTGGTCATGAGCATCAACTTATCAAAGTACGCATCGAGCTCCAGCCTGACTTGGTTCTTCTATTTGGCCTCGGTGAGTGTACCAATCAATAGGGTGCCATAATTGCTCACCACAACATCCAAACTCCTGTACAACAGTGCATATGAAACGTCAACACTAGTGATGAGCTACATGAGTTCCTCATAGTTCTGGATTAGACTTTGGATGCGTGCTTTGTCCAAATCTACCTGTGGCTTCATCATCTTATGCAAGTGAAGCAGAGCTCCCTTGTACATCATTGTCCATGTCTGTACATGATCAACTGCTACATGTATATTTGTAAGTGTTCGTGCTATCTTGGCACAACACTGCTGATTACCATGTAGATGGACAACTTCCTTGTGCATGGTGATGAACCTGTCATATAGTCTCCACGTAACTTTCTTAAGAGCCAATACTTCAGCAAGTATGGCTTTCTTCATCTCTGATTTAGTGGATCTTGTTGATTGTTCCACTCTCTGCCTGGCTGCTTGCAACTCCTTAATCATGCACTCATTTTCTGCTATCAAGAACTTCACACTCGAGTTCATGTCTTCGACATAAACCTTTATAGCATCAGCTAAGGTGACTAGATGTCTACATACATACATTTGACAAAATCACCTGTTCCTCAAATTATGTAGGTGATGCATGCTCATCCGGGGTGCATGCTCTACATGCTTGTACAACTCTATGTTGTTACTCATTAAATGCTATGTTGTACATGTCTATTCCCAAATGGTCCTTAAGGAGAATGGTATTGCCTTATTCATTTGGGACTTGCTTTATTGTTGGAGCTGGTGAAGCCTGTGGAGTGACCTTGGTTTCTTTTGGCATGAGGTTGATATCTTGATCCTATTCCGGCTTCTCACCGTGTTTTTCATCTACTGCTGGTTTGGAGTGTTCAACGTGTGTTAGCACAGTTTGTGCAGCTTTCACTTCCTCCTGTGCCACTCTACTGCCACACTAATAGGTTTATTAAGACTAGAGGAGTTAAAATAGTATCTCCATCGGTCTTCCTCTAGCCAATGACATGCCTTGTGGATCCAAGAATAGTACACTCTCACATAGTGGCCACTGCATAAACCATGTGGACATACGGATTGAAACTCTTGGTGCCAAACTTAAACTTCTTGAAGTCCGATTCTTTCAAACACCCGGTCACATACAACCCAATTCGCATAGGAAGCATAGGCCATGGTGCCTTCTTATTCCTATGCAATCCAGTTGATAACCCTGTCGAGATGTGGTATGCAACCTCCTGTATGACCAGCTTGTCCAGGGTAAACCTCGCAATGCATGCGGAGCTTTCTCCACGATGTACATCCCGTTGAAGGTGCCCTCAGGTGAGGCATACCAATCTATAAAGTTCATCAACATATCCATTGCTACCTAGGACATGCAGGCCAGATCTTGTTCAAAGATCATTGTGTACAGAGGGGCGATGAAATGGTCAAATATTCTAGCCATTACTCCATGGTAGCTGCAGTCTAAGAGAAACTTGCAATATACGTTCACATCACTCTTTGAAGGTGCCCATGCCAAACCCATGCTAGGAAAATATTGATGGCTTAGATTGCAACGAATAGGTAGGCAGACATGAATAATCTTGTTTGCTAATCCTTGGGTGAACTCCGAGCATTGGATACTTGCACTTTCAGTTAGAGATCCAACATGTTAGACCAGTTGAAAGGTTTTCCTTCACTTACATTCGATCCAACATAGCAACCCAACTCTGTGGAAAGGTCTCTATACCCCCTTGGTCATACAAGAAACATGCAAAGATGACCAAGAACTGGTATGCCTTCCTAAGTGTCTCCGTCTTGTATATATGGTTGGGTGTCATCCTGAACTTTGTTGGCTCCCTTACCCAATGCTTCAAGATGTCTCTTGTGTTCGTGCTCTTATTGGGAGTGTATAATAGTACATCCATCCTGCTCACCGACAATGGAAAATGATACATATGCTAAAAATATTCCATCCTGAAGGAAGTAATCTTTGCTCCACTGACACTGATCAATATCATTATCTCAAGATCAGTGTGTAAGAAAATCCATTCGATCACATTTGTGAATGGGAACACGGTAAAACTGCATGCAACCTTGTACAATCCTAACTTATGGATGTTCACATAGACCTGTCATTCCTCTAGATTCTCCTCAAAATTTCCTAAATAAATAGTGTTGATATCTTGCCATGTGATCTTGATATCTTACTTGATGAATAGGTCGGTGTCTATGTACATGGGAAAGCTCATAGAGCCCTGTTCAACCACATCCCTAGTATTGCTTTCAACTATGTCTTTTGATCGATTTCTCTTGGAGGCCATGATACTTGTACTACTAAGAAGATGTTTAAAACCGATAGTACCTAGAGACATAGAAGACACTCATAGTGAGATAATGTTAGTTAAAAAAATCAAGAAACACGGGAGACATTCGGGCAATAAACTAGTGAGTATAGGGCAAGATTGTGCAACATTGACTCCAGGAAGATGGGTGATTGTTAGCTAGAACTACGCATTGTGAAATCTCAGCTGCCATTAAGGTTGACTACTGACTGACTGAAACTACGCAATGCACAGTCTAGTGAGACTTCCTTCCGACTCAAACTGTGCAATGCGCAGAACAGTCAGGCTGGGTTGTTGGCTGGAACTGCACATTGCACAGTTCCAGTGGGAAGGACTGGGCACTGCCTCCCAAGATTTCGCAAAGCATATATAGGAGACAGTGTGGGAAACCTCTATGCAATTTCTGGAGGTAAGGTAGATCCTTGACTTCCAAGAATGTGTAGAGCATGCTAGGGGAGTCAAGATCTTGGCCAAGCCAACTCAAATCTGCCCAATGGCAACCCAAAGACACGAAGGAATGAATGTGTGTGCGAAGCTGGTGAAAATATTAGTGAAATATACATGCATGAAATTCAAGGAAGTGTAGAAATAAGTCAAATGACAAAACCAAGAAGCTGAAGTGAGTCACCGCAACAACGACTATGAGTGCAAAAACAATATTATGCATGCGGCACTAAGGAAAGCTAATGAAAAATTTGAAACAACACTTGTACAAGCTAAAACATAATGAAATACGATCGTTCGTTCAATAAAACCAAGGAAACAACACTCATACAAGTCGAAAACCAAAAAGCGAGAAAAAAAGCAGCAAAAGGCATGAAAAACAAAACTTACCCGGAAAATTTGTGCCAATTGTGACAAACGTTCTTAGATGCCTTGGGAATGCCTGAGATCTAAGATAGAATGTGAAGAATGAGCTCTGAGGCATTGTTTAAATATATTTGCCGAAATTAGGGGTTTATGCATGCATGCCACAAATCTAGGGAAAATTGACACTTAGCGGGGAGATTCTAAAAACGACTTTGCATGTAACTCTTGCTGCTAAAAATAGGTCCCTAAAATCTGTGGATGCTTTCTCACTTTTTTTTTGTTTCTTTGGGAAACACTACCCAACATGCAAAGAAGGATTGCGCAATTCTAGAGGGAATCAAACAACCTACTGGCACATGAAACGGACAACCACTTAGGGAAAAATTTTGTGTTGTATCTGAGTTGTGGCCCTGACTGGTTGGCCATCTCTATGCAATTTTCAGAGCAGTGATGTTGGGGTTCTCTATGAATTTCTGGAGAGCAGTGCAACTAGCTAGTTCTATACAATTCCGAAGAACAATGCAATTGGCCTTGGCTGCTCTCCGCATTTCTGGAGAGTAGTGCAGCTAGGCCAATTCTGCACATTTTTGGAGGGAAGTACAACTGGCCTCGGCTGCTTTGTGAAATTCTAGAGAGGAGTGCCAGTTGGTTGAAACTACACATTTCTGGAGAGCAATGTCAGTTGGCCTTCTCTACGTAATTTTTAGAGCAAGGCTGGTTGGCCTGCTATACGCAATTTCTGAGTGTAGGGTAGCTATTGGGTTGCTCTGCGCAATTCATAAGGGGAAGGAAAGTTGTCCCCCAGGTTTGCCAGTTTTTCCCGACAACCTATTAGCCGGATGTCAACCAAGTGCTCGGTGTGCTTGTGGTTAACCAACAGGACAAGTCAGTGAAAACAAGTTGTCAAATGACAGATGAAATCAAATAAACACAAGTACCTGATCAATGTAGGATAACTGCGATGGTTTCGAGGAGGGAGGCTCCAAAACGAAGCAAAGGCAAAATTTTGGAGGGTAGTTGTAGCCGCTAGAACAAGTTGACAAGTCTAGAATTAGCATATGCTACTCTACATCCAATATATGTTTTTTTTTCATGTTATTATTATTATTATTATTATTATTATAAGATAGTAGGTCAAACTCTAGTAATTTATTGATCAAATTTATAAACTATCTCATTTTCTTTTTCACATCTAAGTGAATCTAAGAATCAAAAGGCATGTCTTTGATATATATATATATATATATATATATATATATATATAATTGTTGTATAGCTAAATGAACATTGCAAAGTTATGAACTAATACGAGTTTTGTATTGAAACCAGGTGTTGGTCAATTCCCAAAAACACATTAGGACGAAAGAATCTACCTCCTTTGCTCTACTGAGAGTGTTGAAGATTAAAAGAACTTTTTCTTCGATTGTGTGGCCCTTAATCACATTCGTTTTCCTTTTCTAAACATTTGTCGTACTACCAGTGTTCTTGACTTCTTAAGTTAAAAAAATTACAGTGATTTTGGAATGCTTCTTTCTGTTCCTTGTGATCATAGAAACCAACTATTAAAGAGCCTGAGTTCTTAACTTTAGATAAACCATATTAATCTTTATGAATGTTAACAATTATCATCATCATCATTAATACATATATTAAATTACTAAATTATAAAAAAAAACTTAAAATAAATAACTTTGATATTTTTAAAATCATTTTAAACATAAATTTTCAAATCTGGTATATAATTGAAAGAAGAATTATACTAATTATTATTTATGAAAGTCTATCTTTATTAGAAACATAAACCGAGTATTATTTATGAAAGTCAATCTTTATTACAAACATAAACAACCTCTCCCTCTGCTTTAGTTATTGAAAACATTATTAGGAATTTAAAACAATCTATATTTTAAGTTTTTAAAACGTATAATTTATTGCTTTAAAATAATAATTATAATAAAAATATGAAAAAATAAAATTTTAAATTTATAAAAACAATTAATTAAATTTAGAAATGAAAAAAATAATAATTACTTGATGATTTAATGCCTTTGTGATAAATAAATTTAAACATTTATGAACTGTAAATGAGTTGATTTTAATAAATCAATTTAAATATCTATAAAATATAGATTAAATAGGTTCCCTTACCCGAGAGATTGAGAATAAAAAGCAATTTTGAGAAACTAAACAATCCCAAAAAAATTTCGACGTTAAACTACCATTCTATATATATATATAAACAAACAAATTATTTATATATAATAACACATTCTGTTTTGTAAACTGTTGGTTTGACAAACTGAGTTTGATAGGTTTTTCCACCTTTTGAAAAAAAAATAAAAAAAAAAATGGAACAATCTAAGGAATAGGATATGTGACATTGTGATGGACCTCTTATATTTAGTTTAGATATGAAAGGTTTCTTAGACTGTGATGTGATTTCATGCTAGAGTTCAATACCATAAAAAATTCTGGAGGCAGTCAAAATCTCTAAGGTGGACAGCTGTATCAAATTGTATGTGAGATTTCCCAAAAAAAAAATTACAAAATATGTCAGAAAGAAGATTTTAAGAAGATTTTATTTAATAATTTAATACACATGCCAAAATTGGAAACTTCCACAGCAACCGTTACTCCCTGCCAGTTGTGGCTCCTCATTCCATGTCTATGGACAGCGGTGTGGCATTCATAGATGCACACGGCCATCACCTCTCTTGGAGATCGTTTTCCCCACAAAAACTAATTCTTGCTGCGTGTATCATTCATGGTTTCACCAGGACTTTTAAGTTCACACGTGAAATTGACGCGGAGGAGTTTCAATCCCTTTGTCGCGTATGGCTCGTATGTTTTGTGAATGAGAATTGAAACGTCAAACCCTAGATATATATTTTGTGAATCAGAATTGAAACACCAAACCCCAGATATTTCTTATATTTTGCGAACGAGAATTGAAAGGTCAAACCCTAAATTTATCTTTTCTATCGTTTTTGAGGCGATGAAACGCTTGCAGATTTATTGTACGGAATCCCCCCTCTCCGACCTCGGTGTCTACCTTTCTTGCAGTTATTTCAAATGTTGTGCATTTGGTAGTTTTTTGACATGGTATCACAATCCCACGGATGCATTACTTAACGCCATGTTCCTTATTTGAGAAAGTATTGCTCTTATTACAGCGCCATCGTCTTTTTTCAGGAATTAATGCTCTTTTGATGGTATAGGCAGCCACCTGCTTGTATCACTCCATTGGCCAGGGAAATAAGCGTCTGAGGGAGTCTCTTTATCAGGCCATGGAAAAGAACAGTAATCCATAAAACGTACAATTAGTTACAAAATATTTCAAAACCTAAAACATTTATGTCACTTATTCTTTAAATAGTTACGATATTGGAACACTTATAAGTTCATATCATAGACAAATATGGAATTACTTGTAGCATAAAATCGTGGCTTGTACTTGGGTATCATTTGTATCCATAGGTGAATCTGCTGGTGACGGTCCCTCTGTAAAACCTACCTGGGGATGCTTGTGTAAAGGCCATGGGACGGTGTGCCTTTTACCGTACATGCAAATGAGAGTCGGACTTGTAAATAAATGGCAGAGTAATCACATTACTAAGCCCTACTAAGACGATAAATATTTGCTGTCCTGCAGTGGTGGGGTGTGGTGATCAGTCTAGCCTAATCCATTTTAGCGAAGGCATTACATCTTTTAAATTTCATTAATTCTAGATTAGGGTTATTGGAGGACCTAGTCAGAAAGTCAACAAAGTAGGTTAGGAGTCGTAACAAAGTCAATTATTGACAGTTGATTTTCCGAAGATTTCAATCTGCCGCATAGTCTAAACAGGTGGAAAATAATAGGAAATCCAGCATGATTTTGCAGGAAACTTCAGGAAATTGGGCTTTCCAGATTTTATGTGCCCCATGGTTCTGGATTGTGCTGAATTCATTTTCACGTCGAACAAATAGTTTTTTGAAGAATTTCTCCCTCTATTCCCGGAAATGATAGTTTGAATTTTATTATCAATTGTGATTCTTATTAATCATCACGCAGATTCTATACACAAAGTCGTCAACTAAGAGAACCATTAATTTTATTATTGCCTTTAGGATTGACCTGGACTTAGGATTAAGTCACTTAATTGTAAATTGAAATCATCTAATAATGTGTACCTTGTAGGGAGTTTGTTCACTTGTCATACGGATTTCAGCATTAAAAGCGGCTGTGAAATCTTGGTGGTATCTTAATGGGTCAATCGTTGATTTAGGATGCCTTTTTTAAGAGAAAAAAACAGAACATTTTTCATTACAAAGAAAATGTTTTACATAAACTTGATTCTTGTTCCCTCTTGTCTACTGTCCAACATGTAAACATATGTGTTGATACCCAATACTAGCCAAAAATCCAATAGAATTAATAACAATGTATAACCACATGAGGGCACAAAAAAATATGATAGTGGGGGAAAATACAAGACAATTACAAAAAACACAGAATAACTATATCAAAAATAGGGTAGGATGGGATACCCAAAACCATAGGGTGTATAGAAGAAATGCCAGGAAAACTAGATCATATATTAAAGAAACCATGGTTAATAATCGAGCCATCCATGACCTGCTCGTAATGCATATGCTCGGGCACAATAGACAGAGCTCAATTAGATAGATAAGCCAAGGTTAGTATGTTGCCTTATGGAAAAGGCTCCACAAACTGGCTCCCCAAGCCCAATTACAATGAGGTCCACACCATAGTCGCCATAACTCATATGAAGGGAATTTAGACTCTTTCCCATGATCATGACCAATAATTCAAATATATAACCAACACCGACAAACATACAACCATCCACCAAAAGATTCCAAACGAGAGATTGAAAATACATTCCCATTCAAGACAGAGGAATTCCAAAGAAGATGGACACCATAATAGAAAAAGCAGACATTACATAAGACAAAACAACATAAACTTCACAATTTACCATACATCGATTCCCATTCCTCACGAGAATCTTATTGCAGAGGTTTCCATAAAGCTTTTGAGAGACATTATAAGAGTATAAAGGCCATGGTCAGAGAGGGGAGATAAAGAGAAAAGCAAACCCGATGGGAAAAGCCATGAACTAGAGAGGACCAGTTGCTCCCGAGAAGCAAACCCACCTAGCCTAGCTTTCAAATAGAGATCGCTTGCCTAGAGCCTTTGCTTACCACCAAGAGCCGAACTCCAACAAAAGTTAAATAGATACTTGGGACGATGAGCCCTTCCCACCTAGAGATTAAGAACCCCACGACTCGTCGCATCACCATTTACGAATCCCATGCACACTGCCACTCTGCACTCATGATCGAGCATGTGTGGGCATGGGTCGAACCACCCTCTAGCCCTTTCAACAATCAATTTACACATGACGTAAGTCCCGAGTTAGGAAATGAGTTGTCTTGCACCTCGATCAGGGAAAAATCTAATCATATATATATATTTTTAAATATAATATATTTTTTTTCTTTTAAGTTTGGCAGGACTACATCTTCATCATGTCCAATATATCAACCTGATTGGGGTAGGGAATTGAACCGATGACTTTACATCAAGGAGTGTCTTAACAGAGTACCTAATCACCATCTATCCAGAAAACTTAAAAATTCACTTAAAATACGCTTATAAATTCTTAAGTAGATTTAGCACCTCAAAAACCCCTAAAGTATTTGATCTTTACAAATTAAACATATTAAACTTATAAATTTTAAAAATCTATATCCAAACTTAAACCAAATTAATCAACTTACAAAAAAAACCATACACTTTATAAAAATATTTAATATAATTTATTATTTTACCATTAATTTATTATTCATTGACTCGATATCACAGCTAAACTAAACACTCCAGTAAAACTTGAATAAACTTACATACTACCCACTTTACCATTTATTTCCTTTTTAATTTATCATAGTATAATACCCTTATGATCAAATGGTTGAATATAAACATACAAGAGCCTTACTCTAAACATCCTTATTGAGTCAATGCTACCATCTGCATCCATTCAATGCTCCACATCAAAAACATTGATCTTTGTGCATTCAATGATCCATAGATCTACATTTGAGGTAGTCAACATGTTGAAGCTATCAAATCTATTATTCATACATGAAATATGTTTCCTTGTCCATGAGGTGTGGAACTCTCCATGAGGTGTGGAAGGGTTATATCTACATTTTAAGTAATCAACATGTTGAATCTATCAAATCTATTCTTGATACATAGTATATGTTTCCTTGCCCATGAGGTGTGGAAGGTGTCCATGAAGTGTGGAAGGGTTAGTTTGAGTAGAATTTAGTCTAAGATCCAAACATGATAAAGAGGGTTTGAGAATAAAAATTAACTTTTAGGAAATTAAATTATACCAAATAACTTCTCAACTCTAGTAGTAGGAACTAACACTTTTATTAGGAACTAACTCTTTTATTTCCATCCCATAAAAGAATTAGTCCTGCCTAAAATCAATGTCACGTTCTCAAAAAAAATTAATACATAGCAACTATGTCCATAATTCCAAAAATTTTGCATATACCTACCGTGAAGACTAGGTTAGCAAAACGATTGCATTGTTACTTATACAATCGAATGCCCCGGTCGTGCGTTAATGAATAGTTAGTGTGTCGTTGTTGCTCTTGTTCCATATCATAGTGCTGCCATCATTTGATGTGGTGTTGACCATGGAGTTGTAAAAAAGAGAAATCTAGTTGGCAGCGTTATGTTGGCCATTTGGTATGGTGTTATAGAAACGATGAACAGCTATTACCGAAAAAGGTGAGTATCTTTAGTGATGCTTAGTGGTGCTCCAGTAAGAGATATTTTCGCGCAATGTGTGTAGATCACCCACATTACTATTGAATATTAATACTTGAAATCAAGTATGGCTTAAGAAAATGTCATATGCATTTGGTTGTGATGACTAAGTACACTTAAGAAAATGTCATATGCATTTGGTTGTGATGACTAAGTACATATTTCAAATTAATAAAGAAACTAAGTTGAGTAAGAAAGTTAGAAGTATATATTTATTGGTTATAAAATGTTAAATAAAATATGAATCTACAAATTAATATATATGTGGTATTTAAAAGAAATTGAAATCTTAGCAAAGAAAACGTCAATTAAGATAGACATTCAATTAAAAGCTGACGAATCAAATTCTAAAGAATATTAGTAGAACCAGAAAAATACATATTGTAATATTGAGGAGATTAGTTTGAGAAAAGAGGTAGAAAAGTATACTCTATTTCATTTTTATTCAAAATGTTCTTCTTTTATTATTGATAAATATTACAAAACCCATACGTTCAATCCTTCTTTATTTATTATTGGTCAAGGTCATAGAACTCTTAGAGATGCAATGAATTTAGTGGATGGAAAATTTTGGGAATATGATATAGTTTAAGAAATTGTAGTGCTGTAGAAGAATGAGATTTGGATTTAGTGGAGTTGGTACTTTGAAGAAAATCCATGGGTATTAAGTAATTCAATCCAGAAAGAAAATTGGAGAAATACAAGCCCAATTGGTAGACAAATGTTATTCTTAGATATAAGAAAGAAAATTGGAGAAATACAAGCCCAATTGGTAGACAAATGTTATTCTTAGATATAATTGCATTTGGTGACATTTTTTCCTTGTTGCTAAGTTAGATAACTTCTACTTGATTTCTTTATCTCTTGTGCTACTTTTGATTTTGAAGTAGAACATGCATGAACTTGAAGGCAACATTTGTACATGGGTATCTAAAAGAAGAAATCTACATGAACCAACCATAAGGCTTTGCAGTGAAGGGAAATGAATATTTGGTTTGTAGCTAGAGTGGTCTCTTTATGGGTCAAAACAATCACCAAATATAGGATATTAAAAATTTGATATTTACATTTTTATTTGTTTTATGGGCCCAAACAATCACCAAATATACGATATTCAAAATTTGATATTTTTATTTTTATTTGTAAATTATTGTGGATGTTCCATTGGATAGTTTGTCATAATAGATTTGTGAAAATGAAAAAAAAATATATAATATGAAGGTAAAATTCATGTATGTTCCAAATTTGTAAAGTACTAATTTTATATTTATGGATGAAATAGATAAAATGTGAAAAAGTAGAGGACAAGAAATACAATCACGCACAATCGACATTGAACAAAAATATTTTCTTTGGGAAAATCTTATGAGAGAATACCAAGATATAAGGTGAGGCTACTTTGTTATCTTTTTCTCCACTATGGAAAATGTGCAAGTAAAAGGAAGTGGTATTGTCTATGGAGTTACGAGAAACCTATGTCATGTATGGCTACTATAAAATCCTAACCCCTTTTCTTTTCCCTCTTACTACTCACTTTCAAATGCTCAACTAGTGTGAAACAAAATTCAAGCAAATAATGAAACCCCTTCTCCTCCTAGTGGCCCACTTTTAACATTGTCCAGTAGCTAACTAGGGGTTAGGTTTGACTCCTTCAATACTTAACTATAATTACAAAATTGATCCTTTTAGAGCCGTATTCATACTTAACATGTGGATATCCCCTTTTTGATGAGTAACAAGGGAATATGTTACATTATCCTCAACCATGGTGGTTAATCACAATACCTTTGTGTATGAACTTTGATTGAGGTGACTCTTGCACCATTGGAAACATCTCTACATGTAGAATAGTGTATTATTGTCCAAAACTTAAATGGCAAAGCTCTAACCCCAGAAACATTATTTAATGCCACAAAATGGCCTCAAAAGGTTTCAAACCCTAATAATCCAAACCAGGACCTATCTGTAAAAGCAATCCTACAAGTTGATTCCTCTAGTTCTTCCACTCTAAAAGCATCAAGATAGATGAAAATAATATAATGATCCAATTTAGATCATATATTGGGGCTTGGATTCACAAGGATAAAAGAAGTTAGTTGTGCATATTTTAACTTAATTGATGATCACCATATTTATTTGGTCTTGCAAATGAGTGATATGTTGCTAATTGTAAATGAAAAAGATATAATCCAAAATGTGAAATCTTAGTTGTCCTCTATATTTGAAATGAAGGGTCTTGGTTCAACAAATTTGATTTTGGGGATAGAAATTAAAAGAGATCATGAAAACATGAAACTCTCATTAAATTAGAGGAAGTATGTTGAGACAATATTATCGAGGTTCAATATAGATGAATGTAAACTGGTAAAGGTTTATCTATAGATTAGTGTCCCAAGACATAGGAAGAGGAAGAGGATGTGTTCAGTGTTCCATATACTATAGTGGTTGGTAGTTTGATCTATGCAATATTTTATACTAGATTGCACATTGTACATGAGGTGGGAGTATTGAGCAATTATTTGTCCAAATCAACAAAGGAGTAGTGGGAATTAACAAAAAGGGATTTTAGGCACATGTATGGAACTAATAGTTATGGATTTTTCTACCAAGGAAGAATGGAATTGGGCAAAGTGTTTGACAAACCTAACTTTATTGATGCAAACTAGGATAGAGATATAGATCACATAAAATCTACAAGTGGGTATGTAATTAACATATTTAGAAGAGAAATAAGGTGCATAAACCAAATAAAATCTATAGTGTGACTCTCAACTATAGAAGCTAAATAAGCGACATCCACTCATGCAATAAAAGAAAATGTATGGTTACCAAGATTGTGTTCATGTATCAGGTTGATATAACAAGTTGCAAGGATATATTGCGATAGTCAAAGTGCAATATTTCTGGCAAAGAACCCAACTTTTCACTGTAACTGAAATCATGTTGATCTTTAATATGAATTTGTGAGAGATATGATTGAAGGCAAGATGACACTACATGTAAAAGTGGACGCTTTAAAATGCTACAGATTCATTAACAAAATCCGTGAGAAATTAATTCTCTTGGTGTAGAGAAACAATGGACATTGCTGCCTTGGATTTTTAATCATGTACTCCTGCAACCCCCTATATGAAATGGAAACAAGTAGGAAAATGTGTGATTATTTGCGCTAGGCATAACATGATGGTCGCAGAGACAACACACCCCACAAAATTAATGTGTGACCTTTTGCATCCATTTTTTGTTGTTTCTAACACATGGATTTCACTTTTATTATTTTTTAGTCATCATTAAGGGAATTTTGAGCTCTAACATGGGACTCCTAGAGAAAATAATAAAATAGAAATTGTGATTTTTTAAAGAAAAAAAAGAAGCCTAAACTTTTTATTGTATTTTTTAGTTATCTCCTTATATGTCTATTCAAATTTCAAGTGTGGGCACTTGTTGGCTGAAAATTTTAATTACACATTCATTGAGTGTCGACACTTGAAATTTGAGTAAACCTACAATGAGATAAGTTGACCATATGATTGAAATAATAGTTTTTTATTTCCTTCCAAAATATTTACCCCTCAGAATGACCTCATCTTTGTGAATTCTATGGGCTTTTTTAAAGTTAATTTTATTAGTATGTTTTTAAGTTTGAAGCTCATTTTTTGCCTCAAAAGGTCTCTAATGATTGTGGTTAACACCATGGTTTTCTAATTTTGGTTAAAGAACTATGGATGTATTCTAGAGTTAATGGATTGTCATTTATGGATGTCATAGGATACACATTATATTATAACACTATAAAGAGAATATATATTAAAAAATATTTTTGACTCTCTCAGCTTTTATTTCTAGGTAAAATATATGTGTTTAATATGTGTGTGCATTCCGATACAACTTTTCTATTTTCAATGAGAATTCATTAACATAAATTAATTGTACAAGGTTAAAATCAAAGAATTAGAATGCCTAATTTGACTATTACCTTGCCAAGGGCATAATTTGTGCATGCTGACTTTCTTTAAACAAATTGAACCACTATTGGAAATTTAATTAACCTCTGGAATGCAACGAGGACCTTCAGGACAAGTTTTCTATAGGTAAGATACCCTATATTTCCACTTAATTCATCTTAAATTTGAGGTTTTTCAGTTCCATTCCACTACTATGTTTTAGATATTTGGCCTAAAGAGACCCTTGTAGATCCCAAATTCTATAGCATAAATAAAGTCATATAATGAAGTTATGTAAATCCATTTTAGGTCATGTGCATTCTAACTATTAGGTCCCTATAATGCTAGTGATTCCCCCATTACTATTGTCATTGTATCCCTTAGTGTTATTATTGTGCCCCATAGAATCCCACCATTGTTATTTTTGTGCCTTTATATTATTATTGCTAGGTCAGCTTGGTTATATTGTGACCCCTTAGACTCCTATATATAGAAAGTAGGTTTTTTCATTTGTATCATCCAAGAATTGTTCATTTGTGTAATGTAAACGAGGTTGCCCCCTCGAAGAGGCAGAATTCTAAGGCATTGATCTATCTTTTCTATCTTTTTGTGAGATGGTTTCATAACATTTGGTATCAGAGCTTTGGATTCTGGGGTTTCGTTGGTCCAAACAGGTCATCGTGGAATTTTCGCTATAACTTTTTTCTGCCGCATTTCAGAAGCAAAAAGAAAAACTTATTTGAGACGAAATCTTACTGAACCTCGGATTTGAATTTCATATCTTGTCTCGCTATATTTTCAAGGATATGATCTGATGAAGTTAGGGTTTTGCAAGCTCTAGAATTTCATCTAGAAAAGGTCATCGTGGAGTGTTCACTATAATGCTTTCTCTACGAAGTTTCAAAAGCTAAAAAAAACCCCATCTGAGAAGAAATCAGTCTGAACCGCGGATTTGAATTTCAGATCCTGTATCGCTACATTTTTGGAGATATAATCTAAGGAAGTTATGGTTTTTTCTTACCCCCGAATTACATTCCAAACAGGTCACCTTTGGAAAATCGTCATAACTTTCTCTCTCAACATCATATTGGATTTTCGTAAGACGTTGCAAAAAGAGGACAAACTGTAGTTTTTTGGGTACCTTTTTCAGAACCTAAGGTTGACACAGTGACCCGTGGCACGTCGTACAAGTTCACTCTACTGAACAAGTCTATATTTAGGTCATCGTGGGATATTTGGCATAACTCTTCATTGGACAATCCAATCTTGATCGGACTTGTGGAGTTAGAAATATTACTCAGAGGGTTACCGCAGGAAGAAATTTCAGAGCTTGGACATCCAAAATTACAGAAATACATTAGATTCAATATCAAGCTCCTACAAAATGAAAAAAAAGGTGTGTAGTTTTTAAAATTTTTTGGCATAAGCTTGGTTTTAAATTAGTTTGAAGGAATTCAAAAGGCATAGTGAAGAAGTATTATCGGTAATTGATGCCCCAAAGAAAGAAAATGGAAACACCTAGTAAGCAACTTGAAAGCTATAGCATGACTCATGAAGAAGAGGAAGAAATGCAACATGATATATCAAAATTACAAGACCAAGTGCAACAAATGTCACTTGCACAAAAAGTAATAGAATCTAATATGGATGGTTTAAGGAAAGACGTAGAAGCTAAGATGTATGGTGTGGAAGCTAAGATGGATGGTTTAAGGAAAGATGTGGAAGCTAAGATGGATGGTTTAAAGAAAGGCATAGAAGCTAAGATGAATGACATGGAAGCTAAGATGGACGGTGTGGAAGCTAGGATGGAGGATTTGAAGATAGATTTGAAGACAAGCGTGGAAGATTTTGTTATCACTGAAAAGTCTGTTGTCAAATTTTTTTTAGCATAGCTTAAAGACAGGGTGTTTTCGCAGCGCATAAATCTGTTAGCAGTTTCGCAGCGCCATATGTTTTAGTGATTTCGTAGCGAAAACACTGACCTTGCAATGGCTGCGCTACGAAATTGGGAAATGACAGATATTTAAGGTGGTCTGATGGCTGTGAAAGCATTTTTCAGAAAGCAACCTGATGTGCTTTGTATCTTAGGCTAGTGCAAAGACCTAAGAAATTCTTTTGATGTCTAACAAGGCAGTAAAGAGTTTGTAGTGGTTGACAGAATATTTCATTGTGATTGATTGGTTTTAGAGCTAAATGTGTAGCTCTGGTTGAATGTACATGGCTGCTATTTTCCAGCCACTTGGTGAATATCCCGTTGCCTCTTTAGCAGTAGATTTGTCAGGTTTATGCACAATCAAAGAATGGAGAGACAGAGTGCAGGCACTTATGCAATATGCGGAAAAGTTGTATAAAAAGATTGTGCACTTGAAACATAATCATCTCTATTAAACACCTCTGTGATAGCACCTTTAATTCTATCATTAGGGCGGTGCTGATGTTACACCAATGCAGAAGCGTGTCAGATATGGGAGCTTTTCTAAAAACAGCTGTTAGTTCGATATGCCAATGCAATATCTAAAGGTAATATTAGAGGATGACCGTCATTATGAAGTTGATCTTTGGGTTAGTGCGCAAGAAACTTTCTGAACCAAAGAAGGAGCAGAGTGTCAAGGCCTCTACGCCAAAGACACCAAAGACGCCAGTAACTCCTGGATCGAAGACAATTTTTGTAGGAAACCTGTTCTTTTCTATTGATCCAGACACCATTATTGAATTTTTCCAAGATGCTGGAGAGGTGGCTGATGTTCGGCTGGCTACCAAGGATGATGGTTCCCCTTCAGAAAGTACAATAATAACAAACGAGTATCTTGTAAAAAAGATGGAGTTTCCTATATCAAATATTGGAGATGCAATCAAAGCACGAGATGCCCTCTATTTCTGGCAAAATATGGTCTATGTTGAAGAACTGGAGGAGAACAGATCAAACACTGAGACTATATTTGATAATATGTCTGAGGCTAATCTACAAGTACAAACAGATGAGTCAATGGTGGAAATTTTAAAATGCACCGGAGATGAAATCAGATTCAATCCTGTTGAGCAGGCCACTGCGTGTTCAAGTTCGTTTGGAGACATCGAATTTGACAGTGATAATGATGGTCCAGGCTCTGGAATGTGTGATGCTTCTGAAGTAGAATCAGAGTTGCGTAATGGTAATGGAGCTGCAACTTCTGTAGAAGTTGATGCAAGTGGATTAATGAAGAGGAAGAAGGCATTGACACCTGAGTGGAAAGATTATAGACACCATATTGAATGGCATTGCCAATGGCTTGAATTGCGGATTAGAGAACTTTTATGTCGGGCTTCCAAATACGACTACTTACTTGAAGATATTCAAGCAAGAAAGCCATGGAAGGATGAGCAGCAAGCTGTGAAGGCATTTACAGCAAGATCTTCCCCTTTAATAGATAAAGTTCACAGGCACCGGATTTTGCAGCGCAGGCGAAGGAAGAAAGTTGAAAATGTGGTGGAGTTGTCTTTGGATATCTCTCATCATCCCTTGTCTTCTTTATATGAGAAGAAGAAAAGATTGGAAGCGGATGGAGTCTCAATTGATAATGATTCTAACAGCATGAAAATTACAAGTACTGTGAATAACGACAGATTAGAGGAGAATGATTTCAAGGATCATTTAACAGGGACAGAATCCAAGGATGGAGAAAAATCTGTAGAGCAGTTGTTATGGCAAATTGAAACTTTACAATCACGTATGCTGAAGATGAAAAATCAACTAAGCAGATATAAGTCTAGAAAAGCTGTGAAATACTCTGCTAGGAACATTTCAAACAATTTCTTGAAAGCTAAGGCCTCAAAAGGGGTGTTCCAAGCCCCTGTTTTCTCTCCAGTTGACTCAATGAAGGTAGAAACACCAATTGAGAGAGGCTCGAAGTTGCAAATGGAGCCTAATCTCTCTTGTCAACGCAATTCCAAGTTTTATAACTCCGACTTGGTTATGTCATGAAATGTAACCTCATCTTTTGTTGAACCGGCTCAGCATGACTTCAATGAATACCCCAAGTGCCAATTGTTTGATACTGATATGATATTAGATCAGCCAGAGAGGGAAGACTCCAGTGATGAAGTAACAAAGGACAGTCAATCTGTTGCAAAGCATGCAGCATGTCTTGATGAGGCAGCAAAAGTCTTACAAAAGTTTTTGATAGAAGCAGGTGAGCTGAAGGAAAATAGTGAAGTCCAGGTTGATGAGTTGTGCAAAACCTTACTGTGTCGGTCATTCACAAGAGAGAGCCTTAAGGTATTCCCTAAAAATGTTCTTCACGCTCTTGTCTAACTTGTGAGAAATGAAGAAGCACCGTTAGCGCTGGAAAGGAGGCATTCTTGTGGAAATATGTACAATGAAGCAGATAGAAAATACAAGTGTCTTTCAAATCATGAATCAGTGGGTATACTTGATCAAACAGTTACAGACACAACAGTTACTCCTCAGCATGTTAACAATAGTGATCTGGTTGATCTAAAACTTAGTGTTGATATTGGAGGAGTTGTAAAGGAGCGAAACATTGATTGTGAATTTTTGTGCCCTGTTTGTTCCATAAAGTGTGATCTATTTCCTTTTTGGAAGGGAAGATTAGAAAATACATCTGACATAGAATCCAGAGATACTCTGCAGAAACATCTCAAATCTGCAAATCATTGTCATGGATGAGACAGAGATAAAAAATATAAAAAGGGCATCGATTTTGTGTGCTTCAGTTCTCAATAATTATGTTAGGCCTAAGCTTGAGGTGATCTTTGATGAAGAATACAGAGAATGTGATTCTGAAATCCAGCATAGCAAAGGTGAAACTGAAGAATGGCAACAGCAGCTATTCAATTTTATGAGGAGTTTAGAGGAAGACTGTGTTTTTTAAATCACACAGCAGTTTCGTAGCGCGCTACGAAACTGCTGTAGGTGGTGATTTTAAACGCAGAGCAGCTATGTTGGTAAGATGACCGAGAAACTTGAAAGAGAGACACCTGTCCATCAATACAGCCTACAGCACATCCAGGATGTGGCAGCCCGCTCTTTTTATTAAAGGATAAAAGCATACTCCTTAGGATTCGAATATGTTGAGGCAAATCAAAGACCGACAAACAGGGGCCTATGTTTCAGGGTAACAGAAAGATATGTCATTAAAGACAAACATGGAGCATTAAAGTTTCATCACAGCCACCGCCAGAAAGTAAGCAGATGTCAAAGAATGAAGTTCATTGTAATTAAGGCCATCAAAGCTACCGCTATAGTAATCCACTTGGCAGAGAGTGAAGCTTGGTTGTAATAAATGCTTTTTCCAGCATGATGTAGAATTAGAGTTTTAATTGTTTTAGGAGTCCAGAGCTGTCAATTAGTAGGAAAGTGGCTTTTATTAGTTAGTTTAAAAGTGAATAGGTGTCATTAGGAAAGGACTTCGAATTCCCCTCAGAGGAATCGGAGTCAAGTAGGAGAACTTTATAAATAGCTGAAAGAGAAATAAACAAAGGGTTGGATGTTTTTAGAAAAGACTGTTTTGGTTTATGTGAAGCAGATTACAGTAATAGAAAAACAGCTGTTGTTTCTTCTCAAGATTCTCAATAGATCATATTGTTCAAATGTATGATGGTTTGTTCTCTTAGTGTTCTTTTTACAGTATTGTTACAACATAATCACTCAGAATTCATGTTTAATGCTCTGACTTCCTGTATGCTTGGCAAGCTGTGGTTTATGTAAAGTATGTTTGAACACCTGATGTAAAGAGCCTTGACTTCCATGAAAGGACAGTGCTTTTGTTTACTGAAATGTGTGAGACTCCATAAGCCCAATGAAGACTAATTTGATATTTGTCCAACCAGCTTATTTTTCATGTGTTGTTTAAAGAGTTAGCCATCTTTCCTTGTCATTAATCCATATTCATAATCTGTGAGAGAGCCCTCTCTGACTAAGGAGGCTAAGCCTTAGTCTAAAGCCTGGTTTGAAATAGTTTCATGAGATCTTGCTAAGTAGCAGCCCTTAGTACCTGATTTTATGATAACAGATTTGAAGACAGATTTGAAGATGAAATTCTTACTAATGGTGAAAGGGTAGTAAAGGAAATTCATGATGAGAACAAAATAAATATTAATCATGATTTCATAGACTCTAACGTTGGATCGAAGAACCACCATGTTCCAAAGATCGATATGAGGAAGTTTGATGGCAAGGATCCCGGAACATGGATAATACAAATGGAGCAATTTTTCGATCTCCATAATGTGCAAAACACACAAAAGGTACGCATTATAACTTTATATTTGGAACCAAATCAGTTTGTATGGTATTGATGGCTTTGCTCTCGTAAACAAATTGTCACTTGGGCTATTTTTACGGATGAAATGATAACATATTATGAGGATAAGAAAAGCAACAATTTTTTTTAGCCAATTGATAAATCTCAAACAAAAGGGTTTAATGATGGAGCACATTGAGGACTTCCAAAAATTGAATATAAGGGTAAAAGATATTCCAGAGGAGCATAGGATTAATGTGTTCATAGGGACTTTAAAAGATAACATCCAACATGAGGTTCGCCTTTGGGAGCTAGATTCATTGGAGAATGCATTCAGGTTGGCAAGAAAAATGGAAAGCAAAATTATGGCAACAAGGAATCCTACCACTCAAAATCATAAATATGGAAGTGTTGTTGCCCCTAGCCATCCACAACCTACAAGGTTGACACCACAACAATTGGAAAAAAAAAAGAGCAAAAGGGATTTGTTATAGTTGTGATAGAAAATACACTAAAGGTCATAAGTGTGTCGAGAAGAAATTATTTTACATAGATTTTGAAGGGGAGGAAGAAAAGGAACAAGAAATGTCAAAGAAGAGGATATACACCAGGAACAAACCCTAGAAAAAGAAGAAATGAATCCGACCATATCTTGTAATGCATTGGCTGGAATTACCACTCCTCATACTATCAAGCTAGAAGGGCATATCAAGAAAAAAAGGTAATAGTGTTGATTGATTCGAGAAGTACCCATAATTTTCTTCATTGTAAGATAGCTAACGAATTGAATTGCTTCCTATATCCAGCACCAAAATGTCAAGTGATGGTTGCAAGTGGAGGAACCATAAATTTCTTAGGAAAGTGCCATAATATCAAGCTATCCATGGGAGAATATGTAGTGAATAGCCCAATGCTTTCCATTCCAATGGGTGGTGTTGATGTTGTACTGGGGGTCCAATGGATACAATCCTTGGGTACTATAGCTTTTAATTTTCAAGAACTTTTCATGAAATTCTCTACAGAAGGAAAGGAAGTTAAATTAAGGGGTATCGCAGGGAAACCAGGAAAGATAATCAGCTCTAATGGAATAACAAAGCTTCTAAAGAAAGAACAATGAGGCATAATTACACAATTATGTTAACTAGAGGTTCCCAAATCGAAATCATCCATTTCTCCAAATCTCCAAAAAGTCTTGGGCAATCATTCCAAGGTATTTGAGACTCCCAAAGGCCTCCCACCTATTCGTGATCATGATCATGCTATCAATTTGATTCCAGGAAGTGTTCCTCCAAACATCAGGCCTTACAGATATCCTTATGTCCAAAACAGTGGAATTGAACGTATGGTTGCAGAAATGCTAGAGGTTGGTATAATTTAACCTAGTCAAAGTTCTTTCTCTACTCCAATAGTATTGGTTCACAAGAAGGATGGATCATGGCACATGTGTCTAGATTATAGGGAGCTCAACAAGCTCACTATTAAAGATAAATTTCCCATTCCTGTCATTGATGAATTATTTGATGAATTGAATGGATCAATTTACTTCACCAAGTTGGATCTTCATTCAGGATATCATCAAATCAGAATGAAGACTAAAGACATTCCAAAAACAACATTTAGAACTCATGAGGGTCATTATCAAATTTTGGTCATGCCTTTTGGCCTTACTAATGCACCTTCTACATTTCAAGGTTTGATGAATTCCACTTTCAAACCCTTCCTTAGAAAATTTGTGTTAGTATTTTTTGATGATATACTAATCTACAGCGAGTCTTGGAAGGATCATGTCCAACATGTTGACATGGTGCTCAAACTATTGGAGGAGAAACAATTATATGCAAAAATCTCCAAATGTTTCTTTGGAGTATAAGAGGTGGAATATCTAGGTCATATTGTATCTCATGAAGGTCTTGAGGTAGACCCTAGAAAAATTAAAACCATTAAGGAATGGAAAATCCCTACCTCCACAAAGCATCTACGAGGATTTCTCTGATTGACATGGTATTATCACAAGTTTCTTAAGAATTATGGGAGAATAGCAGTACCTCTAACAACATTATTGAAGAAAGATGTATTCTCATGGACTCCAGAAGAAACAAAGGCCTTTGAACATCTTAAAGAGGCAATGTTTCAAGCACTAGTCTTAGCTGCACCAGACATCACAAAAACCTTTATTGTGGAATGTGATGCCTCAAGAAATGGAATTGGTGCTATTTTAATGCAAGAAGAAAGACTCATTGATTTTGAAAGTCATCAAATCAAAGGAAATTATTTACACAAAGCTATTTATGAGAAGGAAATACTGGCAATACTACATGCACTTAAGAAATGGTGACCCTACCTAATGGGAAGACACTTCAAGGTAAAAACGGATCATGATAGTCTTAAATACATTTTAGAAAAAAGATTATCTTTAGAAGAGCAACAAAAATGGGTCACAAAGATGTTGGGTTATGACTTTGAAATCATCTACAAAAAATGGAAGCAAAATGTTGTGGCAGATGCACTCTCAAGAAAGGATGAGGATGTGGAAGCATTTCTTTACGCCATTTCTATTATCCAACCAGATTGGATAAACGAAGCAAGGGATGAATGGAAGAATGACGAGGAAGTGTGGGCACTCATTCAAAAGATACAATAAGATCCCATTACATCTGACACATTTAGCTGGAAAAATGATTCGTTATGGTACAAGGATCGGTTATACCTATGTAAGAATTCCCAACTCAAACAAAAGATTCTTAGGGAATTGCACACCTCTCCCTTAGGAGCGCACTCAAGATTTCTATAAACCTACCATAGGGTTAAGAAGGATTTTTTGGGATGGACTTAAATCAGATACTCAAAAGTTTATGGTGGAATGTTTGGTTTGCCAACAAAATAAAGTTGAAAGAATTAAAACCCTAGGACTATAACAACCTCTATTGATTCCAAGCCAATGTTGAGAGGAGGTTTCAATTGATTTGATCACAAGTTTACCCAAGTTTGAAGGAAAGAGTGTTATCATGGTGGTAGATGACATACTTACCAAGTATGCACACTTTTGTGCATTATCTCATCCATTTAAAGCTAGTACAGTTTCTACCGCATTTATGGAAATAATTCAAAAGCTACATGGAAACCCAAAGATTATTGTAAGCGACAAAGATCTAATTTTCACTGGAAATTTTTGGACATAATTAGTTTCTTGTCTTGGTACTCAGTTAGCTCATAGCTCATCTTATCATCCTCAATCTAATGGGCAAACTGAGATAGTAAACAAATGTTTGGAAGGATATATTCGTTGCTTTGTATCTGATAAGCAGACACAATGGGTCAAATGGTTGCCTCTGGCTGAATGGTGGTATAACACTTCCTTCCATATTGCAACACTTCCTTCCATATTGTAAGAAAAATGACCCCATTTATGGCACTTTATGGATATCATCCACCATCCATCACATCATATTTAAGAGACAATTATAAGGTTCAAGCAGTGGAAGATCACATCGAGCATCAACAACAATTTCTCCAACTCTTAAAGGATAACCTCACCTTGGCACATAATAGAATGAAACAACAGGCAGATCAACATCGCAATGAAAGAAGTTTTGATGTAGGTGATTGGGTATTCCTATGGATACAACCATATAAACAAATGTCCCTCAAGCAAGATAAGAAGGATAATAAATTATCACCAAAGTATTATGGTATGTACAAGGTGTTACAAAAGATAGGTACTATGGCATACAAATTGGAGCTTCCTGCAGCTTCCCGAGTGCACCCAGTTTTCCATGTTTCATGCTTAAAGAAGGTTATAGGTGACAATATTCCAGTTCAAACAATATTGCCAGAACTTGATGAGGAAGGAAAAATCATATTGGAACCTGAAGTAGTCAAAGAAACAAGAACTCGACAACTACAAAATCGATCAATTTCAGAGTATCTCATCAAGTGGAAGAACTTACCCATTGAAGATTCCACATGGGAGGATGATAATTTTATACAGAAGCATCCAGAACTACTCAAGCGTTGAGGACAACACTTTTTTGAAGGAGAGGGGCATGTTAGGTCCCTATAATACTAGTGATTCCCCCATTACTATTGTCATTGTATCCCTTATTGTTATTATTATGCCCCATAGAATCCCACTGTTATTTTTGTGCCTTTATATTATTATTGTTAGGTCAGATTGGTTATATTGTGACCCCTTAGACTTCTATATATAGAACGGAGGTTTTGTCATTTGTATCATCCAAGAATTGTTCATTTGTGTAATGTAAAGGAGGTTGCCCCCTCGAAGAGACTGAATTCTAAGGCATTGATCTATCTTTTCTATCTTTTTGTGAGTTGGTTTCATAACACTAACAAACTATTTTTTTAGAATTGACACCTTGATTTTCTACTCACGTTCACATGTTGGTGTTAGCTCCAAATGATTACAAGCTCTATGTTTATTTTTTTTTATTTTTGATAGTGGTTTATATATATATATATATATATATATATATATATATATATATATATATATATATATATACATATTTTGTAGGCTGAGGATTTAGTGATACTCCAGAAAAGTTAGAAACACAAATAGTGGATGTTTATCACTAGCTTGCCACACAGGAAATGATACTACAACAAAACAACATATTATCACTACGATACAATCATAGAGATGAGAGGAAACTTAACATAGATTTTTTTTAATATTTGTCCCATTACCATAAAAACCAATTTGAATAAAAGAATACATTATCAAACATAGGCCTAGAGTTCATGGAAAAATATAGAGAAGGCTGCAACATAAAACTCAGGAGGAACACAAGGCTTCCACCCTGGTTGGGTGGGTCACATCCTTATTATTTTTTCTTAGGGATGAAACCAAAGTTGAACCAACTTTAATGTCAACTAAACTACCTTCAATCTCAAACAAAGGAAACTTCATGTCATCAAACTTAGTCAAAAATTTCTCTTGTGCATCATGATGTTCTAATAAAAGCTCGACTACCAAAATAGGTCTATCATGCAGATGTATTAGTTCTTACTTTCTCTCGTGTTCCTAGTGTCAGTATCCAAGATATGAGTTCTTCCACTAATTTTTCACCCTTGAGACTTTTCCACTCCTACTTAAGATCAACATTCATAATGTTGAGCTTGGTATGAAATTTGGGTTGGGTTTAGTTATTATAGAGTTCAACATGTGACTTGTCCCAAAAACGAGCAATAAAATTAACCATGGCATCACATCCCCCTCCTCTTCTGGAAAAATATGATCATTGATGAGTCATGGTAGGAAAAGGAAGGAAACAATGTTCACAATTGCAGGAAAAAAGTTATGCGCATTGTTGAAAGACCAAAAATCCAAAGGATGTAGAGAGCGTAGCCTTGAGAAAACCCTTAAGCGACCTAAATAGGAAATCAATTTGGAATCATCAAAAAAAGAGTGTGAATTCCATATAATGAACTTCGATGAGAGTTTGAGGAAAGCGTATAGGAGGTTGATAAGGGGAATCATGAGGAGAGGGAGGTCATCGAGAAACTCCTTTGCAAAGAAGGAAATAAGTTAGTTGGGAGATATAAGTAGAAGGAGAAGACTATAAACCACCAAAAACTCCCCCCCATCCAATGTTATGAAGGCTCAATCTACTCATGTAATGAGATAGCTTGGATCACATGATGTGAGCATTGAATGAGGAAAGGTAATTAAAACCCCTAAGCATATTAGCACACCAAGCCTAGTTATTTTCCATGACAATGGCTATCCAACCCTCTGCCACCTTTGATCCCACATTAATCAAGCCCATGAGGGGTTTCTATTTTATATCTATCTTCTATTATTTTGTAATTTTAAAGTTATACAAAATAAAAGAAAATAATTTGAATTTCGAAGGTAGTGGTTGGTTGTTGGGATTAGGTTCAATATCTTTATCTCCAATAGGGAAATTAGAGTCAAGATGAATTCCCCTATTCAAGTTTTTCATATATCTCTTGTGGATTAGGGAAAGAAGATAGAATACTAGAAGTTAAATTAGTCTAATATCTAATGAAAAGGATTATGAAACCAAAGACCTACAAGACGGGATTCCTCCAAAGGGGAAAGCTTTCAACCACAATATCAAAAATGGAATGCAATTAAATCTAAACCTTAGTGATGGAACCCTAGAGGGTATTACCAAAAAATGATATTCAATTCTTACGACTTCTTTTTCTTTCTCTTTTGCTTTTGCTTTTGCGAAGGTACTAACTGGAAGGCCATTACCCTGACATTGTAACCAGATAATGGTAATGTAAGTCACAGGGAAACCCACGAACTTGAAGAGGCTTTCAGATATTGCTGGGTACCAACCACTATGAACTCTTCTTTCCCGCCGAGTCACCTTTAAGTGAATTCAACAAAGGAGAGAGTAAGAGAACAAACCCTTCATGTATGGATTGATCTAGCAATATTTTAGTAATATTGAATTATTTAAATAACATCCTTGAGAACAAAGAAGAATAAACAAGAAAAATATGCTACAATAGCTAAGACCAAACCTTCATGAAAATAGTTACATTATGGCATAATTCTCTCCAAAAAGTCACAATGATTTGGTGGGAGAGTTATATCTCAATTTATATAAGAGGCTCTCAACATATCTTCTCCTTTTATTCCCTGCAAATAACTAATAAGAAACAAGAAATATGGAATTATCATCCACAAAAGGCACGGAGATGAATTCATTAAAAAATTGCTTCGAATTAATTGAAGCTCTCATAAAATAGGTAATAAAATCCTCTAAAGGCAATGGAACCGTAAAAGCATTTACAAGAAAACCTTGAATAATGCTTATTAACCTTCAAAATAAGCCTAAAATGAGGTACCATGTCCATACCACAAGTCAAGATGCTTTCATGAAGCATGGGAATGAACCTCCAATTCCAAAAATGGGTTAAAAAATACCCCAAAAGGTAAGTGGACATCAAATGTAGGATGGATGATTTTGCTTAAGTGTGCAAGGTTTCCTTTGAAATTTGCTTGAAATGACTTGAAATAATTTTTAGATTCTTTCTATGTCAAGATGAGATTTAAAGTTCCCAACATCTACTTGAAATTGGATGGTTTCATGACTTGGCCTTTATATTGCACGTTTTGATGAGCTAAGTCTTGACTTCTTCACTTTAATATTTTGTAATCGACCTTGAGGCTTGATACATCATTGTTTCACACATTTTCACCTCCACATCACTTAAGTGACATACTATGTCACCTTTTTAACCCATTAAACTCTGATAAGAGAAGTCAACTCCCTTTTGAAGATGAAATAAGGCTTAAAAAAAGTTGAAGAAGTAATTTTGTATGCTTTGACTTGGACATGACTTGATTGCATTAGAGATCATAGTGGACCTCTTTTATTACCTTGGAGAATGTGATAGTTTCCTTAGGGAGCTCAAAATTCATTGTGAATTGTGAGACTGCCATGTAAAAGGATGATAAAAATGAACTGTAGCCAAAGGTGTGCATATATGAGATAAAATGGTCCACATAGAGAATAAAAGAGGTGTGCTAGACAAGAGTGTTTCAACCATTACATAGCATAATCGCCTTTACATGGTAATAATAATAAATAACTAACTAAGAGCTCCCCGATAACATGTGTCCAAGTATATCTATCTCCAAGACTTCCAAAGCCTACATAGTACATTAAATGTCTTTTAAGATAAGGAGTTACAACCCATTTAGGGGTAGTTAGTACATAAATACCATATAATATTCAAAGGTAATGAATATGGAGACTAAAAGGACAAGGCATAAATGACCCATAATAGGGATCTAAGAACCACATAGCCAACCCTTTTACATATCTTCACACATGGACTTCCAATGCAAAAGAATTACACATATTTGGGCTTATCATGGTGTTGACTCTAGCCATGAAATCTCGTGTACAAGATTATTTCATTTTTAGCAAACATTGCTTTCTAATGTTAAAATTATCTTAAAATTACCCAAAAACTTTAAAAAAACATAATTTCCATTAAATTTAGAATTAAATTCTAAAAAAAAAATTAATCATTAAAATAAAAAGTATTATATAATTCTTATCCATTATTTTATTTAAATCTAACAAATAAAAAAATAAACTAAATTCCTAAAATTATCTTAAAATTACCCAAAAGTTCCCATCCCATTAAGGATTCTAACATAATTTCAATTGAATTTAAAATCAAATTCTGACAGAAAAAGACATTAAATTTAATTATTAATATCTATATATATATATATATATATATATATATATATATATATATATATATATATATAAGTTTGGTAGGCTTTTTTCTTTCATTCATTTTCATCAAAGCAGGTTACAATCATCAAAAGACATTCAATGGCCTCAACCTACCTATTCAGAAACCAAGTCTTTTGGCCACCGAAGTGCATTATATGTCATCCAAAAATGCAATTGTTTAAGTCTGTCGAACAAAGACTTATAGGATTGAATATCTCAAAACTATCTACTACATAAATAGCTATAGTATAAATTACTAGTCAACATATACCGCCAAGAAAATTAAACAAAAATATGCTCTACCATATCGAAGAAAACAACTACTCATCTAAGGACTCCAAAGGAGCTAGGTCCTTTGCACTGGAACCTGGTAATTCAAACTAAGGAAGACACATAATGTGTTGCTTGATGTGACCACGATGAACATTTTGCTTATGAATTTGGAATTGGATAAGATGAAATTATTTTTGAATTTCCTAAAAACCTAGATCAGATTTGACAAGTCCTACTGGAGAGGTCATGATAGCTCTGGCCACAATAATTTTCATCATCTAGTAGAGATGGAAAATTTATTTATATTTAGTGGTACATCCTCGGGTATGTCCTAAGTCAGGAACCAAGTCACGCCTGAATTCAATCTGTAATTCAACTTTTGCTCGCTAATTCAGTTCATCTTCCCATGTTGATATCAATTGTTTAACTTGGATTGGAGTGCTTGTATGACAAGCCTGAGTCGCCTCATTGACGATTTGAGCATCAATTTTACAACCACTTCTCCTCGACTGCCTGGCTGAGGATGAACTCCTGCCTCCTTGTATCCCCAACTACGTCCTCGACTCCCACTTCTAGAAGAGCTAGCTCCAAGTGATGGGAGAGCCATTTGAGTTATTAACCAAACAACAGAGCCGCAAGTCACCAACCAAACAAAACGAGCCATAACTGAGAACAAAAATGTTTGCTCACCATTAGGGTGTTTACAGAAGTTTTGAGGATCTGACACAATAGCAGAACATGAAAGCAAGAGGCAAACTTTGTTAGGCTCAGGCCTTTCACAGAAACCAAGGGTCGAATGAAATGATCACCATTGATGCACATAACTATGTATCAGCACCCGGTGTTGAACTAAGATCATATACAAAGATAAGCCAAGGTTAGTCTATTGCCTTATGGAAAAGGCTCCACAGACTGGCTCTCGAAGCCCAATTACAATAAGGTCCACACCATAGTTGCCATAACTCATATGAAGGGAATTTAGACTCTTTCCCATGATCTGGACCAATAATTCAAATATATAACCAACACTGACAAACATACAACCATCAACCAAAAGATTCCAAACGAGAGATTGAAAATACATTCCCGTTCGAGACAAAAGAATGCCAAAGAAGATGGATACCATAATAGAAAAAGCAGACATTACATAAGACAAAACAACATAAACTTCCCAATTTACCATACACCAATTCCCATTCCTCACGAGAATCTTATTGCAGAGATTTCCATAAAGGTTTTGAGAGACATTATAAGAGTATAGAGGCCATGGTCAGAGAGGGGAGATAAAGAGAAAATAAAACCCAATGGGAAGAGCCATGAACCAGAGAGGACCAATCGCTCTCGAGAAGCAGACCCACCTGGCCTAGCTTTCAAATAGAGATCACTTGCCTAGAGCCTTTTCTTACCACCAAGCGCCAAACCCCAACACAAGATAAATAGATACTTGGGATGATGAGCCCTTCCCCCCTAGAGTTTAAGAACCTCACGACTCGTCGCATCACCATTTATGAATCCCATGCACACTGCCACTCCACACTCATGATTGAGCATGTGTGGGCATGAGTCGAACCACCCTCCAGCCCTTTCAACGATCAATTTACACATGACGTAAGTCCCGAGTTAGGAAATGAGTTGTCTTGCACCTCGATTAGGGAAAAATCTAATCATATATATATATATATATATATATATATATATATATTTTTTTTTTTTTCTTTTAAGTTTGGCAGGACTATATCTTCATCATGTCCAATATATCACCCTGATTTGGGTGAGGAATTGAACTGATGAGTTTACGTCAAGGAGTGTCTTAAGAGAGTACCTAATCACCATCTATCTAGGACACATAAAAATTCACTTAAAATACACTTATAAATTCATAAATAGATTTAGCACCTCAAAAACCCCTAAAGTATTTGATCTTTACAAATTAAACATCTTAAACTTATAATTTTTAAAAATCTATATTCAAATTTAAACCAAATTAATCAACTTACAAAAAAAACCATACACTTTATAAAAATATTTAATATAATTTATTATTTTACCATTAAACATTAATTTTATATATATATATATATATATATATATATATATATATTGTTTGCCATACAGCTCACCGTATAATGATTTTTAGAAAATCCTTCCTAGTGGATGTCGGTGTGATCAATTCCTAATCTTAGTTTTCTCAAGACAGTCCTCGGAATCTTGATATCCATTCGTACCATAAATAAATAAATAATTCCGAAAACTCTTCGAAACGAAAGTTTTTCCAAGTTTGTGGAACTCTCCCATGCAACTCTTCTACTCTTATGCACAACTGTCACACAACTTCGATGGATATCCACCTGCATGGTTTGTGCAGATACACATTTTGTATTTTAAAATGGCATTTTCTAGTTATTGCTCTAAACTCACATTTTGCATTTTAAAATAGCATTTTCTAATTATTATATGTTTTCAAAAATTTGCTGGGAATGTGAGAAATTATTTTTGGAACTTGAATTTTTAACGGTTTAAAATGCTTTTTGATGGTATAGAAAAAATTATTGCATTTTAAAATAGCATTTTCTAATTATTACATGTTTTAAAAAATTTGCTGGGAATGTGAAATTATTTTTGGATCTTGAATTTTTAACGATTTAAAATGCTTTTTGATGGTATATAAAAAATTCTTAAAACACTTAAATGTAAAAAATTTATAACTCAGGTTGGTGCAAATTCACATTTTGCATTAAAATGGCATTTTCTAATTATTGTGCAAATTCACATTTTCCATTTTAAAATAGCATTTTTTAATTATTATATATTTTAAAAAATTTAGTGAGAATGTGAGAAATTATTTTCGGATCTTGAATTTTAAATGGTTTAAAATGCTTTTTGATGGTATATAAAAAGCTCTTAAAATATTTAGAATGTAAATAATTCACAATTCAAATTTATCTGATCTCTATATAATTTTAAACAAAATTGACTTATCCTGAGAAACCTGAAAAACATTATAAAATTGTAAATAATTCACCACTCAAACTTCTTTGATCGCCATGTAATTTTAAACAAATTTTACTTATAGAATACGACTGTGATGACTTAGGCCAACCGCACTAGCCCACTGCTTTGGCCAATGCTTTATCACCACATACAACCAGAGTGTGCAGAAAAAAACGAGTTAAAACAGTGCGCAATCATTCAACTCACTCCACTGCGTCCAAGTGCATACGATATATGGCCCGTTGCATCTTTTCAGCTGTTTGCATCAATCAAACTTTTACGGAATATACTGGTCCTGGGTAGGGTTGGAATTTGAGTGGTCAAAATAATTTTGATGCGTCATTTTAATCGTAAAATATATATTAATAATCAAAGATAAATATATACTTGAAAGTTTTATTGGGATATTTCGAATGTGTGTATATATCTCAAAACATATTTGAGTCAGTCAAAAATCCGGAAAAAGTCATTATGATCTACTACCCAACTGCAATAGTGTATAAATTTTATCAGTACCTTTTCATAGTTGTGAATTTTAGCATTCACCATCGACTTCAATTCTTATCATTTATGATCTACTTCCTCGTACATAATTTCTATTGGTTAATACCTCTTCATAATTCATTTTCATCATCTTGAATTTATCCTTTACCATATACTTCAACCATTATGATCCATGATCCACCTCATACACAATTTCTATTTGTTAGTACCTCTTCACCCTTCTTGAATCTTATCATTCACCATCTACTTCAATCGTTACCATCCATGATCGACCTCATAATTTCTATTTTGTTACCGACTGTGATCCACCTCATAAATAACTGTTCCTTGTCAGAGTGCGTGTACCTGTTACCCAGATATTCTGTGTCCTGTAAATAAACCTTATTTACTTTACCACCTCAATGTATTATTTCTGAACAATGCAGCAATAACAGCCTAAAAGGTGATTGCGTGACCAGTATGTTATGACCTGTAGTGCATATCTGGGTAGCTAAAAGCACTGGCTTCCATGAACAAATTTGTGACACTCGGTGTCTCTTCTCGCCTTACCAGAGTACATGTACCTGCAACCCAATCAGACATAATCAGATATATTGTGTACTCTAAATAAACCTTATTCACTTCTCATGTCATCACCTCAATGTATTAGCTCTGAACAATGCAACAACAGCAGAATACAAGGTGATTTCATGACTAGCATTGTATAGCCTGTACTGCATGTCTGGGTAGGTAAACAGACCGGCCGCCATGACCCTGTCAGTGTCTCTTCTCACCTCACCTTTTGCTCTCCGTTGCTGCCTCTTTTGTCTTTCTGTCTTTACTTCCTAAGTCTACCTGTGTTTTGGGTTTAGTGATATGAAAATTTAGTTATCTTTCAAGTATTTCATTCAAAATTTTCAATAATATCATAAATGGGCATGCCATCATTGAAATTTTTAGTTAGATATTTCTCATACAATAATCTGATTGGATTTGTGGGTTTCGATTTACTAATCTGGCAAAACAGTTAAATGAGGATCCTAAGGTTTCAAGAGGCTTTCAACGCGTTTCACAAATGGTAACAAGGCAGTTGACTGATGATAGACTTTCAGCTAGTGCAGTTGTTTGTGAGGGTATCATGGAACACTTGTTTACTACGTTTTCATGGCATTTGCATTCTATCAAAGAATTCACTGTAGAGAATCGTATCCAGTTGAATAGACATTCAGAGAGTTGATGGAAGGCCATAAATCCATAATATTAGTTCTTTTATTATAGTACCATATATTCATTTTAAATACAGATCTAACTTAAATCTAGAAGATTTAAATTGACATTATTCAAATATTTTTTATAGTTATTTAAGATTTTTATAAACTGATATTATTCAAATATTTTATATAATTATTCAAAATTTCAACTGTAATGACAAATAAACAACCTTAAATATAACAAGTCATAATATGGTTCCTGCATTATCAATCAGATAGTTAATAACTGCATTATCAATTAGATACTTAATAATATAATTTTTATTGGCAATATTTAAACGGATTCGCACTTTTTGCCATCTCTACCTTTATCAAATAGCAACAGAAGAATCCAACAATAATTTTTCCGTGCACCCTTAAATTCAACTTCGTCCTTGTATTTTGCCATAATTGAATTGATAGAAATTAAACATGTCATCTGAGTAAATCAGACTCTTAACTCATTCTTGATTTCTTTGTCTAATTTGAAGTGACAAGAACATAGTTCAACAAGATCTGGAAGCTGCGGTAGTCCCTGCTGGGCCTGAAATCAAATAATACAGAGGAGACATGAGCAGACACCTCCCCTGATTGTTCAACAGTTAAATCTAAACTTTGCAGTTTATTTAAAATTTATCACAAATGAGAATTTAATGATGCCACTATAGGCAGTGTTGAAGTCTCATCTCCTAATTTGGCATCTGCCATATCTAAAGCTTTATTCTCTTCCAAGTCACTAACTCCTATGATTATTTTTTTTGGCAAAGACCTTGGCAACTTACTTGTTTTTATTTTCCCACTAACACCTTCAGTTCTTTTTTCTTCTTCTTTGGTACAACCAAGCTGCAAGCTAAAGCTATCCAAAGCAATTGCACTACCACTTCTCGAAAAAGTATCATTTCATGGTTGGCGAAGTAAAATCTGGGCTATTCTTCTTTTCTGCAATTTAGACTATGATACTTGGATGATATAAAACATAGAAATAATAACAAAAGAGTTGGAAACGCTTATTGATCTATGAGATAACATGAGAATTCTGTAATATGTTCTTCTGCCATCAAATCCACAGCCAGCCAGTTCATAAGCAAAGCATTCCAACAATCTTTGTTCAGACAAGTTCTCACAATTTACAACGCAAGTCCAGAATGACTTTTATCAACCAACAACCAACCAACCAACCCTTAATACATCTTTCGGGAGGTATTTATAAGATAGAATATGTAAAAACAAGATCTGATAAAGATCTGAGAAAATATCTGAGATTAACCTAACTTATCCTACATGCAAGAACAAAATATCTAGCTTAAGCTGCACTGGACGCAAATCCTTTAAAATTCGGCTTAAAGACGTCCTTGGTAGCTCTGTGCTGTCCATCTGCAATAACTGTGCCTCGGCTTTTGATCTGGCTTCAATGTGCATTAATCCTGATCTGATGTAGCTTTTAATAGCTTTAACTCTGTACTGATACTCTTTGACTTATTGGATCCTCTTTAATGTTCTTCTGATGTGGCTTTAACTCTTCCACTGATACACTTTTCCGCTGAACTGATACTCTTTTTCTGCTAAATTTCCCTTGCTTTTATCACCGAATGACAAAATATAACTGCTGCTTTCTTCTTTATTGCTTTCTGCGGGCTTAGAAGGTCTATTGGGGCTGAATGATATCAAAAAGAGGAGGATGCATACTAGCAACTTTGGCTGAGGCCGCAAGCTCACTGTTTGGAGCTATTCTGCTTAGAGGCAATCAAAATGGATGAAGAAACGATCTGGTTCCTTTGCACCTGGAGCGTGCACGGGCGCCGAATGAAAATATAAGAAAATAACCTTTTTACCCCTTAAATGGGCAAAAGTGACTTAAAGCAGGAGATTCATGATTTGCAAGGCGGGAGCGATCACTTTTGGAATGAATAAATTCGGGCCATTGGATCTTGCACAAGTAGATCCAACGGCTGAGAGGAAGTCGCAATATCGCATTGGCGGGGGGGCAATGGGGGAAGGCTTAATGCTTGTGCAATAAGCGATAGCGATATCACATCGACGATCGCATCGGGGATGAAATGGGAGGAATGCTTTGCGATAGCGATATCGCATCGGAAGAATGGATTGGAGACAGGGGCATATATATGTTGCGATGGTGATTGCGATATAATATAAACCGTTGGATGCGGGGGTTGATCGGATAGCGGAAAACTGCGGTAATGCGGCAATTTTGTTAAAAAGCGAAAATTTGGAAAAAGCGGGATTTTACGGTAAAGCATGGATTTACGATAAAACAAGGTTTCATGATAAAGTGGAGATATGGGAAAAGGGAGACTTTCGATAGCGATATCACATCGGATGCGATAGCGATATCGCATTGGAGGAGTGCCGTTGTGGAAACCATAGAGGGGGCCAACATTTGTGAGTGATCTCCGACTGCGATATTCCGTCGGAGGGGGTCAAGATGGATCGGAGGGGGATTTATAAGGTCGGAGAAGGGTTCTTACTAAGTTTCAAGTAAACTTAGTAATTCCCTAAACAATACTTATGGTTATATTTCAACCAAAGGCGGGGATATGTATATATGGGGGATTTTTATCATATTTTTAATACGGGGAGGGAAAATAAAGAGGGATTTATATAATAAAGTTAGAAATTAATATGAATTTTGAAAGGAAAGCGCTAAGTATAATGTTAGGAACTTAGGCTTTAAAAGGAAAAATGGATTTATACAAGGAATAAGACTAGCCCCAAAGTAAAGTAGAATCTTTACTAGGGCAAATGTTTATGGAATGAGATGAATGATGTAGTGATATTAAGCAGATCTTAATATCTCTGAGGGAAATTAGTATATGATTTGGGGAAAGTGTGAAGGGGAAGTTAGTCATGCCTCGCTTGAGCTGCTCCAAGAGAAACGGCTTTGCACTTGTGATATAAGTAAATTTAACACTCTGAAACACAAAATTTATCACAAGTCTTCATTTTGCAACCTCAAAACTGCCTACCCAGCCTACTTGCCTAGCATTTTTTCTTCTTTTTGGATGGGTGCACTTGGACTAACAAACCCTGATTTTCTTCTTTTCTTTTGGCTATCCTCCTATCTAAATCTATCCTTATTTCTTCCAGGGGCTCAGATTAAGCAATTGAGCACCCTTGCTTCTCTACCTATCTAGTAATCTGCCAAGATTAAACAGTTTGGACAGATCTTTATTCTCCATCTCTAAAACAAGAAATTTAAACCTAGAGAGGCCAAGATTACGCTATTTGGCCTTCCCTTAACTGTGAAATTCCTCAAAATGGAATAGTAGTGGCATTTGGGCTAGCACACTTTCCTGGCCTTTTGATTGGGGTTCATTTTATTTTATTTTTCTCTTGGCCAATTCATTCTTCTTCTTGCCCTTTGATTTTTCTTTTAGGGCATACCCTCTTTTCATTTTTTTGGATTTTTGATTTTCTTGGAAATATGAAACCTTTGCAGCATGAAAAGATGACATATTTGGCATTTCTACAGTCAATCATGAAATATGACACCTATTGGTATAGGAAGCTATCAATGACTCCACTTGGGGATGGCTTTTATAGATGAAAAGCCAAGAACAGCAGGTCAGATTGCCTTATTTTTCAATTGCTGCTGTAATATAAAAACATCTTGATTTGGAGGCCATTGATCTGAATCTTTGCAATCCTGTATGCAGCACCTTTTTGAACTGAATTGCTGTGAAATTACAACTCTGCTTCTCGCTGGCTTTTGAGTGCTTTCCAACATATTCATATTTTACCAAGCACTTCCTTTGTGATAAATTCAAAAATGCAGATTAGAATGGTGCATCCCTTCGGTTCTTCCTTCAAAATTTGCTGCATTATTTCCTTATCGAACTGTTGTAAATGAAAATTGCTAAAAATACAAATATTAATGTACAATACAATATACAGCTGTGTTACATTCATCAAAAGGGATCAAAGTAGTGTTTGAGCATTTGACCATTGACAGGGCCGTCTTTAGCTTTTGTGCCATCCAAAATCTTCAGAAAATATGTATTATTGCCTTGTATAGCTTGAATGACATAAGGTCCTTTCCATAGGAAATCAAATTTGCCATGTTTTCCTTTATCCTCTCTCCTTGAATCCCATCTAAGCACTTTGTTTCCCATGAAGAAATCCTCGGCCTTTGTTCTTTTATCAAACATCTTTTTCAACTTTTCTTGCAAAACTTGGTTTCTGTGATATACTTCCTCCCTTGTCTGCTGCAAGTGAATGGTTTGATTGATCCTTCTTTGGATATCATTAGGCTCTGCTTGTATCTCTTGTAGTAGCTTGATCACTGGGATTCCCAAAGATGAAGGGAATCTTGCCTCCATACCATAAACCAATTCATATGGGCTCGTTCCGATGGATCTTTTGGTGGTTAATCTGTCAGCCCATAGTGCATTCACCAGCTTTTTGTGCCAATTCTTTTTATTCTCCTCCAAGACTTTCTTGATGATATTGATGAGGCTTTTGTTGGATGACTCAGCTAGGCCATTACCTTGAGGGTAATAGGTTGTGGAGTGACTTAAGGTAATGTGGTATTTGTGGAAAAAACTGATCATTTTCTTGGATTTAAAGGCAACGACATTGTCTGTGATAATTTTTTTGGGACAACCAAATCTAGACATGATTTTGGTTTCTAAAAATTGCATAATAATAGAGTCATTGGCTTGCCTACAAGGGATGGCTTCTATCCATTTGGTAAAGTAATCTGTGGCAGTCAAAATCCATCTGTGTTGGCTAGAGGATGAAGGGTGGATTTCACCAATGAAGTCTAAACCCCATTGCTGAAATGGTCTTTCAGTTGAAATAGGTTTGAGTGGTAAAGGTAACAACTTTCTCTTGCCTTCAAAGATCTGGCATTTATGGCAAGACATCACAAATTTTTTCACATCGACAAACAAGGAGGGCCAATAGAAACCAGCCCTTAAAATCTTGTCAGTAGTAGACTTCCAGTACAAGTGCCCTCCACAGTCCCCTGCATGAAACTCCTTCATAACATTATCAGTCTCATTCAATGTTAGACAATTAAGCAAAATTCCTTCATGATTTTTCCAAAACAGGGCACTGTCTAAAATACAAAACTTTGATGCCTTCATTTTTAAAAATATCTTTTTAGTTCTGGACAACCCTGGAGGAGCATGCAGGTTCAACAATACAAAACATATGTCGGCATACCAGGGTGATTGTAAAAAGGCTTGATTGATCTGTGGAGTCGCCATCTCTTGTTCGTTGTCCAGTTCATTGATGTCAAGGGCTTGGAAATTGGTTTCGGTCATTAGTTTGGCTAATCCTTGTCCTTTTATGAGTTTTGTAGGCTTGATTTCAATGTCATATTCTAAAATGTTGGCTATCCATTTGCCTCTTTTGCCTTCAATTCCTTCTTGAGTTAAAATGTCCTTGACCACTGCATTTGGGACATAGGCAATCACATGAGAGTATAAAATGTAAATTATGAAATCTTTGATGGCCTTTATCAGGGCATATGCTTGCTTTTCCATGATTTGATACTTTAAGGGAGCATCTCTAAGGGCTCTGCTGAAGAAAGCAATGGGCTTTTCACATCCCTGGTCATATTTTTGCAATAGAACAAAGCAATGGTGTGTTTAGAAGCAAAGGAAAAAATGATGAAATCTCTATCAAATTTCGGGCTTGTGAGGACTGGTGTCTTTGTTAAAGCTATTTTGATGTCCTCAAAGGCTTGTTTGGTTTCTATGGTCCATCCTGAAGGAAGTAATCTTTGCTCCACTGACACTGATTAATATCATTGTCTCAAGATCAATGTGTAAGAAAATCCATTCGATCACATTTGCGAATGGGAACATGGTAAAACTACATGCAAGCTTGTACAATCCTAACTTATGGATGTTCACATAGACCTATCATTCCTCTAGATTCTCCTCAAAATTTCCTAAGAAAATAGTGTTGATGTCTTGCCATGTGATCTTGATATCTTACTCGAAGAACTGGTAGGTGTCTATGTACATGGGAAAGCTCATAGAGCCCTGTTCAACAACATCCCTAGTATTGCTTTCAACTCTATCTTTTGATCAATTTCTCTTGGAGGCCATGATACTTGTAGTACTAAGAAGATGTTTAAAACCTATAGTACCTAGAGACGGAGAAGACACTCACGGTGAGACAATGTTAGTTAAAAAAATCAAGAAACCTGGGAGACATTCGGGCAATAAACTAATGAGTAGAGGGCAAGATTGAACAACATTGACTCAAGGAAGATGGGAGACTGTCAGCTGGAACTGTGCATTGTGCAATCTCAGCTGCCATTGAGGTTGACTGCTGACTGGAACTGCACAATGCGCAGCCCAGTGAGACTTCCTTCCGACTGAAACTGCACAATGCGTAGAACAATCAGGATGGGTTGTTGGATAGAACTGTGCATTACACAGTTCTAGTGGGAATGACTGGGCACTGCCTCCCAATATTGTGCAAAGCATATCTAGGAGACAATGTGGGAAACCTCTATGTAATTTTTGGAGGTAAGGTAGATCCTTGACTTGTAGGAATGCGTAGAGCATGCTAGGAGAGACACGATCTTCGCCAAGCCAACTCGGATCTACCCAATGGCAACCTAAAGACACGAAGGAATGAATGTGTGTGTGAAGATAGTGAAAATATGAGTGAAATAGACATGCATGCAATTCAAGGAAGTGCAGAAATAAGTCAAATGACAAAACCAAGAAGCTCATGAAGTGAGTCGCCGCAATAACGACTGTGAGTGCAGAAACAATATTATGCATGCGGCACTAAGGAAAGCTAATGAAAAACTTGAAACAACACTTCTACAATCTAAAACACAATGAAACGTGAGCATTCGTTCAATAAAACCAAGGAGACAACACTCATACAAGTCAAAAACCAGAAAGCGAAAAAAATGCAGCAAAAGGCATGAAAAACAAAACTTACCCAGAAAAGTTGTGCCAATTGTGACGAAAATTCTTAGATGCCTTGGGAATCCCTAAGATCTGAGATAGAATGTGGAGAATAAGCTCTGAGGCATCGTTTAAATAGATTTGCCGAAATTAGGGTTTATGCCGCTTATCCCACAAATATAGGGAAAAGTGACACTTAGCAGGGAGATTCTAAAAACGACTTTGCATGTAACTATTGCTGCTAAAAATAGATTAAATTTGTGGATGCTTTCTCACCTTTTTTTTTGTTTTTTTGGGAAACACTGCCCAACATGCAAAGAAGGATTGCATAATTCTAGAGGGAATCAAACAACCTACCGGGACATGAAACAGACAACCACTTAGGAAAAAAAAATTCGTTGTATCTGGGCTGTGGCCCTGAATGGTTGGTCATCTCTATGCAATTTTCCAGAGCAGTGATGTTGGGCTGCTGTACGAATTTTCAGAGAGCAGTGCAACTAGCTAGTTCTATACAATTCCGGAGAACAATGTAGTTGGCCTTGGCTGCTTTGCGCATTTTTGGAGAGTAGTGTAGTTGGGCCAATTCTACACATTTTTGGAGGGAAGTACAACTAGCCTGGCCTACTCTAAGCAATTCTAGAGAGGAATGCCAGTTGGTTGAAACTGCACATTTCTGGAGAGCAATGTCGGTTGGCCTTCTCTACGTAATTTTCAGAGCAAGGCTAGTTGGCCTGCTCTACGCAATTTTCGAGTGCAGGGTAGCTATTGGGTTGATCTGTGCAATTCCTAAGGGGAAGGAAAGTTGTCCCCAGGTTTGCCAGTTTTTCTTGACAACCTATTAACCGGGTGTCAACCAAGTGCTCGGTGTGCTTGTGGTTAACCAACGGGACAAGTGAGTGAAAACAAGTTGTTAAATGACATATGAGATCAAATAAACACAAGTACCTGATCAATGTAGGATAACTGCGATGGTTTCGAGGAGGGAGGCTCCAAAATGAAGTGAAGGCAAAATTTTGGAGGGTAGTTGTAGCCACTAGAATAGGTTGACAAGTCTAGAATTAGCATATGCTACTCAATGTCCAATATATGTTTTTTTTCATGTTTGTATTATTATTATTATTATTATAAGATAGATATGTCAAATTCTAATAACTTTTTGATAAAATTTATAAACTATCTCATTTTATTTTTCACATCTAAGTGAATCTAAGAATCAAAAGGCATGTCTGTGAAATATATATATATATATAATTGTTGTATAGCTAAATGAACGTTGCAAAGTTAAGAACTAATACGAGCTTTGTATTGAAACGAGGTGTTGGTCAATTCCCAAAAACACATTAGGACGAAAGAATCTACCTCCTTTGCTTTACTAAGAGAGTTGAAGATTAAAAGAACTTTCTCTTCGATTGTGTGGCCCTTAATCACATTCGTTCTCCTTTTCTAAACATTTGTTGTACTACCAGTGTTCTTGACTTCTTAAGTTAACAAAACTACAGTGATTTTGGAATGCTTCTTTCTGTTCCTTGTGAGCATAGAAACCAACCATTAAAGACCCTGAGTTCTTAACTTTATATAAACTATATTAATCTTTATGAACGTTAACAATTATCATCGTCATCATTAATACATATATTAAATTACTAAATTATAAAAAAAACTTAAAATAAATAACTTTGATACTTTTAAAGTCATTTTAAACATAAATTTTCAAATCGGATATATAATTGAAAGAAGAATTACACTAATTATTATTTATAAAAATCTATCTTTATTACAAACCTAAACTGATTATTATTTATGAAATTCAATCTTTATTACAAACATAAACAACATCTTCTTTAGTCATTGTTTTGAAAACATTATTAGGAATTTAAAACCATCTATGTTTTAAGTTTTTTAAACATATAATTTATTGCTTTAAAATAATTATTATAATGAAAATATTAAAAAATAAAATTTTAAATTTATAAAAACAATTAACTAAATTTAGAAATGAAAAAATAATAATTATTTGATGATTTAATGTCTTTGTGATAAATAAATTTAAACATTTATGAAGTGTAAATGAGTTGATTTTAATAAACCAATTTAAATATCTATAAAATATAGATTAAATAGGGTTTATTCCTAATAAATCTCAATTTCCCTTACCCGAGGGATTGAGAATAAAAAGCAATTTTGAAAAATTAAACAATCCCAAAAAATATTCAAAGTTAAACTACCCTTCTATATATAAACAAACAAATTATTTATATTTGTTTTGGTAAATATGAACCATCAAGGATGTGTGATGGACCTCTTATGTTTAGTTTAGATATGAAAGATTTCTTAGACTGTGATGTGATTTCATGCTAGAGTTCAATACCATAAAAAATTCTGAGGCCTAAAATATGAGTTTAATATTATTATTATAAAAAATTTTGGAGGCACTCAAAATCTCTAAGCTGGACAGCTGTATCAAATTGTATGTGAGATTTCCCAAAAAAAATACAAAATATGTCAGAAAGAAAATTTTAAGAATTTAATTTTTATTTTATTTTATTTTTATTTTTATTTTTATTTTTATTTTTACTTTTACTTTTACTTTTACCTTTACCTTTACCGATGCCAAAATTGGAAACTTCCACAGCAACTGTTACTCCCTGCCAGTTGTGGCTCCTCATTCCATGTCTATGGACATCGGTGTGGCCATCACGTCTCTTGGAGATCGTTTTCACCGCAAAAAATTAATTCTTGCTGCGTGTATAATTCACGGTTTCACCAGGACCTTTAAGTTAACACGTGAAATTGATGCGGAGGAGTTTCAATCCCTTTGTCGCGTATCGCTCGTATGTTTTGTGAAACAGAATTGAAACGTCAAACCCTAGATATATATTTTGTGAATCAGAATTGAAACACCAAACCCCAGATATTTCTTATATTTTGCGAGCGAGAATTCAAAGGTCAAACCCTAAATGTATCTTTTCTATTTTTTCTAAACACTTGCAGATTTATTGTACGGAATTGCCCCTCTCCGACCTCGGTGTCTACCTTTCTTGCAGTTGTTTCAAATGTTGTGCATTTGGTAGTTGTTTGACATGGTATCACAATCCCACGGATGCATTACTTAACGCCATGTTCCTTATTTGAGAAAGTATTGCTCTTATTACAGCGCCATCGTCTTTTTTCAGGAATTAATGCTCTTTTTATGGTATAGGCAGCCACCTGCTTGTATCACTCCATTGGCCACGGAAATAAGCGTCTGAGGGAGTCTCTTTATCAGGCCATGGAAAAGAACAGTAATCCATAAAACGTACAATTAGTTACAAAATATTTCAAAACCCAAAACATTTATGTCACTTATAAGTTAATATAATAGACAAAGATGGAATTACTTGTAGCATAAAATCGTGGCTTGTACTTAGGTATCATTTGTATCCATAGGTGAATCTGCTGGTGACGGTCCCTCTGTAAAACCTACCTGGGGATGCTTGTGTAAAGGCCATGGGACGGTGTGCCTTTTACAGTACATGCAAATGAGAGTCGGACTTGTAAATAAAGGGCAAAGTAATCACATTACTAAGCCCTACTAAGACGATAAATATTTTCTGTCCTGCAGTGGTGGGGTGTGGTGATTAGTATAGCCTAATCCATTTTAGCGACGGCATTACATCTTTTAAATTTCATTAATTGTAGATTAGGGTTATTGGAGGACCTAGTCATAAAGTCAACTAAATAGGTTAGGAGTCGTAACAAAGTCAATTACTGACAGTTGATTTTCCGAAGATTTCAATCTGCCGCATAGTCTAAACAGGCGGAAAATAATAGGGAATCCAGCATGATTTTGCAGAAAACTTCAGGAAATTGGGTTTTCCAGATTTTATGTACCCCATGGGTCTGGATTGTGCTGAATTCATTTTCACGTCGAACAAACAGTTTTTTGAAGAATTTCTCCCTCTATTCCCGGAAATGATAGTTTGAATTTTATTATCAATTGTGATTCTTATTAATTCTCAATTAGAGTCATCACGCAGATTCTATACACAAAGTCGTCAACTAAGAGAACCATTAATTTTATTATTGCCTTTAGGATTGACCTGGACTTACGATTAAGTCACTTAATTGTAAATTGAAATCATCTAATAATGTGTACCTTGTAGGGAGTTTGTTTTACATAAACTTGATTCTTGTTACCTCTTGTCTACTATCCAACATGTGAACATATGCGTTTGATACCAAATACTAGCTAAAAATCCAATAGAATTAATAACAATGTATAACCAGAGGAGGGCGCAAAAAATTATGATAGTGGGGAAAATACAAGACAATTACAAAAAACAGTTAAAAATAATCAATATTATTGTGTATTAATGGAGAAATGGTTACATAGTTGTATCGTATTTCCTTAGTTTAGGATTTGTTCCTAGAGTTTAGGAGTTTGTTTACAACTACCCAATTTCTAGTGATGTATTTAATATTGTAATATTCATTTGATGGGATAGTAGAGTGAAGGAGAGAGAGAGTCTCATCTTTGTTTGAGTGCAGTCTTCAGGTGTTGTACACACCTGTGAGCTGCAACTCCATTTAATTCAAAGTCTGATTTTTATCTTGGTATCAGAGCTTAGGGTAGAGATAGCCTCAATTTTTTTTTGTTCTAGGGATGTATCATTAGCTACATATCTTTAGTGGTAGGAGAGCATGTAAATGTAACTGTGTGATCACGTGGAACCGCAGTAACACCTGGAGTGAAGACGGATCTCAGATGACTGATCATCTCTGAGTGCAAGAAAGGGTTGGCTCGGACTTGTTGCGCGCCTGTAAAAGCAGAAGCGGATTGGCGTGGTTTTTTAGAGAACAGACGCACCCATTGGCATGGGTTTGAAGCTGATAAGCGCGCCATCGAAATCGTGACTGAATTGGCGTGGATCTGTGGCTGTTAATCGCGCCAATTTAATTTTTCTTCTCTTCAATTGGTGCGGATTCGTGGCTATTCAGAGCGCCAAAGAGCCAACCTCTTTCTCTCTAAAAATCTGCAATTTTTCATAGCAGATCGGAGTTGCCCGATGGTGGCACGTGGAGATTTATGCTCGGTGGCAGCAGATTAGATTTGCCAGGTGGTGGCAGATTGAGGTTCCATGATCCGCTCGGCGGTAGTAGATCGGACCTGCCCGGTGGTGGCAAATCAGAGATCTGTGATCTGCTCGGTGAAAGCAGATCGGTTTTTTGCCCGGTGGTGGCGCAGTGCAGCTCCTCGATCTGTTTGGTGGAAGAAGATCGCCTTTGCCCGGTGGTGGTGTGTTGGAGCTTGTTTATTGATCTGTTTGGTGGTAGCAGATCGGTTCTGCCCGGTGGTGGCACAGTGAAGTCCCTGATCTGTTCGGTGGCAGCAGATCAGACTTGCCCGGTGGTGGCACAGTGAAGTTCCTGATCTGTTCGGTGGCAGCAGATCGGACTTGCTCGGTGGTGGCATAGTGAAGTTCCTGATCTGTTCGGTGGTAGCAGATCGGACTTGCCCGGTGGTGGCCGATTGGAGTGTTCAGTTGGTCAAAAACGAACAACAGTATAGAATCATATCTCCACGAGTCTAGCAAACTCGATGGATTGAATTTCTCCAACTGGAAATTTAAAATGCAAACTTTGTTGGAGAGCGTAAATGCATGGTCAATCATTGAGGGAAATGAGCAGAGATCTGGAACAGCGACCCAAGAACAAGATTGGGATAAAAGAGAAACGAAAGCAAAAGTTATACTAGAGATGTCTGTTAAGGACAATATTATCCCACATATCAGAGATTCTAAGTCAGCCGCTGATATATGGACAACGATCAAGAACTTGTATGAGACTCAGAATACAAATCGTGTTTTGGCACTCAAGGGAAAACTGTTTGCACTGAAGATGGACGAGAATGAGTTCGTTGCTGGATTCATGGCCAGAGTCAAGGATCTGAGTGATAAACTGGGAGCTATCGAGGAGAAGGTATCTGACTCAGATCTGGACACACTCACATTGAACAGAATGACTGATGAATACCAGACGTTCATCACAGGACTGTCAACGAGGGAGAAAGCCCCTTCATTTAATGAGCTGACAACGATTCTGCTCCAGGAGGAGGAGCGACGACAGAATCTGAAAACTCAGAGAAATGACCTTGCTCTGATGGCGAAGAGGCGACAGTACAGAGGAAAGCAGCACCAACACCAACACCAGCAACCGCAGGGGCAACAGTAGAAAGGAGCCAACTCGTTTCAAAAGAGATCATTCAGAGGTATGACTGATAATTATGTTAAGAGATGTTTTTATTGTGGGAAACCTAGTCATCAGATTAAAGAATGTTATAAGCGGCAGGCGGATGAAAGAAGAGGCAAACAGAGCAAACTTCAGGGGTGTTTTGCTAGAGAAGAGGAGGACCACAACCATGATATTCGACTATTCATAGTCGATTGTGCTCTTTCAGCATCAAAGGGAGATGAGGACGACATATGGTATGTCGACTCTGGCGCATCCTCACATATGATCGGTAAGAAGGACGGTTTTGAATTTCTTGAAGAATCTGCATGTGGATCAAAAATTTATCTAGGAGATGACAATGGGTATGAGATCAAAGGATATGGAGATATTCCTGTGAAGCTACCTAGTGGCGACATTAAACATCTTAAAAATGTATTATATGCTCCATGAATTAAGAAAAACTTGATCTTTGTCTCAATGATTACAGACCAGGACATGCAGGTGCAATTCTTTAAGAATGGTTGTGTCATTAAGGATAGCCAGATGGAAACAGTTGCAACAGGAGTGCGTGGGGAATTTGTATAGATTGGATGCAAAGAGTATGCCACGAAAAGCAATGGTTGCAGCTGGATCAACAGTCGAAAATCTCTGGCATCAGAGATTTGGACATCTCAATTTGGAAGACCTCATCTTACTTCAGAAGAAAGGTATGGTCGATGGACTCCCCGTTTTTGATAATGCCAAGCTGGAATGTGATGGATGTGCATTAGGGAAAATGCATAGAGAAGAGTTCCCTTTGCATGTCAACAGAAAGGAAAGAGACATCCTAGAACTAGTGCATACAGATATTTGTGGACCTATGCAAACTAGGTCCTTAGGAGGTGCATATTATTTTCTGCTGTTTACAGAGGATTGCACTAGGTTTTCATGGGTGTATTTTTTAAGTAAAAAGAGTCAAGCCTTTCGGTACTTTAAAGAGTTCAAATCTATGATAGACAACCAAACAGGAAAGAGGATAAAGATTCTCCGCTCGGACCAAGGGGGAGAATACAGTTTAGGAGAGTTCATGAACTTCTGCAAGCAGCATGGGATATGCATCAATTCATAGTACCACACGCTCCACAGCAGAATGGAGTAGCATAACGCAAGAACAAAACTCTTGTGGAGTGCGCGAGAAGTATGCTTCAAGGTAAGGGTCTATCAAATGGTCTTTGGGTAGAAGCTATTAACACTGTTGTTTATTTAAAGAATAGGAGTCTTACTAAATGTCTAAGCTTCAAAACCCCTTTTGAAGCATTGTTTGGACTCAAGCTAGCAGTTAGACATTTAAGAATATTTGGATCTAAAGCTTATGCTCATATACCAAAAGCAGATAAAATGAAGTTAGACCCCAAAGCCTTGAAATGTATATTTGTTGGATATGGCAGAAAGTATAAGGCATACAGGTTATATAATCCTGTGACTCATAAAGTTTTTGCAAGCAGAGATGTTATTTTTCATGAACAGGCTAAAGATGGAAAGGAAGACTCTAATAGTGATAGCCACATTCCATTGCTAATAGAAATAAACAGTGACGAAGATGAAGAGCAGGAGTAGCGGCAGAAACAGGAAGAAGAAGCAACAGATAATATAATAAGTGATGATGTAAGCCCGGAAAGCGCTGAAACAGATAGAGTTGAGGTAAGTCCTCTACCTAGAATATCAGGTAGAAAGACTAGACTACCTGCTAAATTGAGAGACTATGCTTTAATGTCTAAAATTCTAAACATTGTAGAACCTTCAAATTATGAAGAAGCAAGTAAATCAGATGAATGGAGGGCTGCAATGCATGAGGAAATTGAATCAATATATAGAAACCATACTTGGGATTTAGTTGAGTTGCCTGAACGAAAACCCCCATAGGATGTAAGTGGCTATATAAACCTAAGATAAATGCAGATGGGAGTGTAGAAAAATTCAAAGCTAGACTGGTAGCAAAGGGTTACTCAGAGCAAGAAGGAATAGATTTCGATGATACCTTTGCCCTTGTAGCTAAACTAAATACAATTAGAATGCTAATTTCGTTAGCAACAAAACATAAGTGGAAGCTACACTAGCTAGATGTTAAGTCTGCGTTTCTGAATGGAGAATTAAACGAAGAAATTTATTTAGTACAACCTCCTGGTTTTGTGAAAAAGGGACAAAAGCATTTAGTGTATAAATTGCATAAGGCACTTTATGGTCTGAAACAAGCACCCAAGTCATGGTATGAGAAAATTGATTCATTTTTTATACAGCATGGTTTTCATAGGAGCCTCAACGATCCAAACCTATATACCAAGATAAATAAACAGAGGCAAATCATTTTGATTTCTTTGTATGTGGATGACATGATCATAACAGGAAATGCAAATAATTTGATCAAAGAAATCAAGCAGCAAATGTCACAGGTATTTGAAATGAAAGACCTTGGAGATCTTCATTATTGCCTAGGTTTGGAGGTATGGAAAGGTTCTGGTCAAATTTTTCTAACTCAAGGAAATTATGCCAGAACCCTGTTGGAAAGATTTAGAATGGAATAGTGCAAAACAACAGCAACACCATTGCAGCAGAATCTCAAGTTAAGCAGTGACGATGGCACAAAACAGGTGGATGCCACTTTGTATAGATAGCTAGTGGGAAGTTTGATATATCTCACGACAACTAGACCTGATCTAGCATATTCTGTTAGTGTGCTGAGCCAGTTTATGTCCAAACCACTTGAAAGTCACTGGATTGTAGCAAAATGTGTGTTGAGGTACCTTAGTGGTACTTGTAATTATGGTATTTTATACACTGACATTTCTGATGTTACTTTAGCAGGTTATTCAGATTCTGATTGGGCAGGTAACCTGGATGATCGAAGATCCATCACAGGTTACGCATTTAGTATTGGATCCGGGGTTATTTCGTGGAGTAGCAGAAAGCAAAGTACTGTAGCACTATCATCATGTGAAGCTGAGTACCAAGCATTGTGTGTAGTTGCATGTGAAGCTATCTGGTTGAGGAGATTGCTCAGCGATGCAGGCGAAGGACAGAAAGAAGCAACCAACATCAAAACTGACAACCAGAGCACAATAAAGCTTGCATACAATCCAGTTTTCCATAAAAATACTAAACATATTGACACTCAGTTTCATTTTGTTCGAGAAAAGATACAGTCAAAAGAAATATGTGTGGAGTATTGTAACACTTGTGATAATGTAGCTGATATTTTTACTAAGCCTCTAGGGCGAGTAAAGTTTGAATTATTTAGAGGGATGTTAGGAGTGCAGAATAACCCTTTCTCCATTAAGGGGGGGAGTTAAAAATAATCAATATTATTTTGTATTAATGGAGAAATGGTTACATAGTTGTAACGTATCTCCTTAGTTTAGGATTTGTTCCTAGAGTTTAGGAGTTTGTTTACAACTACCTAATTTCTAGTGATGTATTTAATATTGTAATATTCATTTGATGGGATAATAGAGTGGATGAGAGAGAGAGTCTCCTCTTTGTTCGAGTGCAGTCTCCAGGTGTTGTACACACCTGTGAGCTGCAACTCCTTCATTTAATTCAAAGTCTGATTCTTATCTAAAACATAGAATAACTATATCAAAAATAGGGTAGGATGGGATACCCAAAACCATAGGGTGTATAGAAAGAAATGCCACGAAAACTAAATCATATATCAAAGCAGCCATGGTTAATAATCGAGCCATCCATGACCTGCTCATAATGCATATGCTCGGGCACAAGAGACAGAGCTCGATTATATAGAGCATGGGTTTCTGAGTTTTGTTCTCTATAGAGATGCTAAAAAGATATAGAAAGATATCTTAGTGAAGAGCGCTTTTAATTCCCAAATCTTTTACAACCAGTTGCAAAGAGAGGAAACCTCTATAGCATTCCTACTTTGGATCCAATGAATGATGGTAAGAGAATCCCGATGATCAGGATCCTTTCAATTGAAGAAGCAATTGTGTATGCTTTGACTTGAACATGACTTGATTGCATCAGAGATCATAGTGGACCTCTTTTATTGCCTTGGAGAATGTGATATTTTCCTTAGGGAGCTCGAAATGCATTGTGAATTGTGAGACCGCCATGTAAAAGTAAGATAAAAATGAACTGTAGCCAAAGGTGTGCATATATGAGATAAAATGGTCCACATAGAGAATAAAAGAGGTGTGCTAGACAAGAGTGTTTCAACCATTACATAGCATAATCGCCTTTGCATGGTAATAATAATAAATAACTAATTAAGAGCTCCCCGATAACATGTTTCCAAGTATATCTACCTCCAAGACTTCCATTGCCTACATAGTACATTAAATGTCTTTTAAGAGGAGTTAGAACCCATTTAGGGATAGTTAGTACATAAATACCATATAATATTCAAAGGTAATGAATATGGGGACTAAAAGGACAAGGCATAAATGACCCATAATAGGGATCTAAGATACCACACAGCCAACCTGTTTACATATCTTCACACATGGACTTCCAAGGCAAAAGAATTACACATATTTGGGTTTATCATGGTGTTGACTGTAGCCATGAAATCTCGTGTACATGATTATTTCATTTTTAGTAAACATTGCTTTCTAAAGTTAAAATTATCTTAAAATTACCCAAAAACTTAAAAAATAAACATAATTTCCATTAAATCTAGAATCAAATTCTAAAAAAAAAAAAAAATCATTAAAATAAAAACTATTATACACTATCTAATTCTTATCTATTATTTTGTTTAAATCTAATGAAGAAAAAAATAAACTAAATTCCTAAAATTATCTTAAAATTACCCAAAAATTCAAAAATTTAATGAAAAAATTCCCATCCCATTAAGGATTCTAACATAATTTCAATTGAATTTAAAATCAAATTCTAACAAACAAAAAAAAAAGCATTAAATTTAATTATTATAATTTATTATATATATATATATATATATATATATAAGTTTGGTAGGATTTTTTCTTTCATTCATTTTCATCAAAGCAGGTTACAATCATAAAAAGACATTCAATGGCGTCAACCTACCTATTCAGAAACCAAGTCTTTTGGCCACCGAAGTGCATTATATGTCATCCAAAAATGCAATTGTTTAAGTTTGTCTAACAAAGACTTATAGGATTGAATATCTCAAAACTATCTACTACATAAATAGCTATAGTATAGATTACTAGTCGACATATACCGCCAAGAAAATTAAACAAAAATACATTCTACCATATCGAAGAAAACTACTACTCATCTAAGGACTCCAAAGGAGCTAGGTCCTTTGCACTGGAACCTGGTAATTCAGACTGAGGAAGACACATAATGTGTTGCTTGATGCAACCACGACGAACATTTTGCTTATGAATTTGGAATTGGATAAGATGAAATTATTTTTGAATTTCCTAAAAACCTGGATCAAATTTAACAAGTCCTGCTAGAGAGTTCATGATAGCTCTGGCCACAATAATTTTCATCATCTAGTAGAGATGGAAAATCTGTTTATATTTAGTGGTACATCCTTGGGCATGTACTAAGTCAGGAACCAAGTCTGATCCAAGTGGATGTTGGTGGCCACCCACCTATCCCATTTGGACCCCCACAACTGTCTCTTTCAATTTTTCTGTTTCCTTAATTATAGCACAGTTTACTATTTTTAGCAGTTTTTCGGGTCCTAAACTTCCAGAGCCATTTTGAGGCCCTAAACGACGTTTTTTGGGAAAGCCAGCGATTTTTTTGGTAAAAATCATCTTTTTCGTCGTAGTCCTCGGAGAGATCTTTCGAACGGGCTATCATGCGCGTCAAACGGAGATAATACGACCAATTCGCGACCCCGGGAAGTTGGCTGTCCAACTTACCCCAAAACGGGGCCCACAATTTGGTGTTTCATCTTCTAGGGTTAGGTTTTGGAATGTGAAGGGTTTTCCATTGTTTCTCAATAATAAATAGGCCTTCGAGCCTCATTGTAAACACAGTTCGAAACAGTTCAGAGGCATGTAGCCGACACATCTCTTCTCAGAGATAAGCTACCATCCCCCTAGCTGGGTTATTTCTATTTGTAAGCATATTTCAGTATTCTCCATTAATGAAATGAAGTATTATTTCCGATGCATCTTTGTTTTTATGGTTATCGCATCTCTGTATTTATGGTTATCTCTGTAATCTATTGCATTCCTGCTTAAATCCAGATCAGTGGTATCAGAGCGGTCTGCTTTTTCTTTGTTTTTCTTTGCATGTCCCCAATGAGGTCGGGATATAAGGAGTTAGGGCTTGAATTGGTCGAACCTTTGCAAGACCAGCCTCGCAAATCTCGACGACCTCCCATGGCGGATGAGAAGAAAGACGAGGGGGCAGGAGATCCTATCAGAATCTTGCTCGAAGAAGCCCTCGAGCGGCAAAGGAACACGATGATGGATAGCTTTGCGCAGATCCTTCAGCGGCTACCCAGAGGCGACGCATCGGCTTCCAACAGCTACTCTAGAAACGCCACACCGTTTAAGGTACAAGTTAATTTTGAAATCCCCATCTTCGAGGGTCAAATAGACGCAGACGCCGTAGATAAATGGTTAGATCTGCTAGATGGGTATTTTTCTGTTCATGAATTTTCAAGTCGGGAAAAGATTGTTTTCGCGCTTCTCAAAGAAGCCCCCCACGTCAAGGACTGGTGGGAAACATACTGCGAGCAAAAGGATGAAAGTACAGGCTCACTGTTTTCAGCCGCCCCCACTTGGAATGACTTCCGTGATGCCATCAAGGAGCAGTACTACCCTGTCAAAAGCTATGAGGACAAATACATCAAATGGACCACACTACGGCAGGGACGAGACCAAGATGTACCAGAGTTCACAAATATTTTTCATACCCTTCGCACACAGTTGTGTATCAAAGATTCTGAGTTGCATCTGGTACTCAAATACCGTGACTGCCTACACAGATACATCCAGGAAGAGATGGAGTTCTTGAACATCTCCTCACTCGGGACAGCATACCGATACGCTGTCAAAATCGAGCAAAACTTCAAACAAAAGAAGTGAGACTTTGGATCTGCAAATCCAAAGCCCAAAGGACAAAGCCAAGGTGGGGTGACCCAAGACAACCCGTCGAAGCCGCAAGAAAAGAACAACACCACGAAGCCGAACAAGGACATAGGAAAGTGGTGTGAGTTCCACAAGAGTCCCACTCATAACACAAGTGAGTGTCGGACCAAGCAGTCGCTGGTGGCTGAGTTGAAGGCTTCCAAATCAGATGCATGTTCCGACTCTGAGTCAGAACCCGAAAAGGGGAATGACAAAGGGAAGCAGATCATTGGTGCGGATCCCATTGCCACTGTTGCTACTGCCAAGATCCAGAAAAATGAGCCCGAAGATCCAGAGGAGGGGGAACGTCTTTTCCACTCACAGATGTGGGTGAAGGGTTCGCTGCTGCAATTCATTGTCGACAGTGGCAGCCAAAAGAAACTCATTTCAGCAGAGGTCGTGAAGCGGTTGGGCCTACCAACTACACCACACCCACAGTCGTACAGTATCGGTTGGCTTCACGAAGGATGAGATCTCAAAGTTCGCCAGCAGTGCCGCCTTCCCTACAGCATCAAGCCCTTCACAGACAAGGTATTGTGTGATGTTACACCTCTGGATGTTTGTGATGTACTATTAGGCCAACCATACTTGTGGAGGCGACATGCTATGTATGAGTCAAGGCCTCGCGCTGTCATCATTTCTTTGGATAATTTATTATACAGGATACCGGAGGTAGCCCCACCTACCGCCACCTCTTTGATCACTGCTAAGAAAGGCAGCAAGCTCATCTCACAGACTAGGAAATTTATTTTCTGTCTGGTTCGCTCCCAAAGTAAGGGGAAGATCATTGCTACATCCATGACCCCCGCGAAGGGTTCCTCCACGCAGCAGCAGCAACAAAGGGATACAGTCGTGACAGAACACAAGAACAACTTCTCCTTACCCGGAGGGGTACCACACAAGTTTCAGGTGGGCGACAAAGTTTGGTTACATTTGCAGAGGGAGCACCTTACCAGAACCCATCAGAAACTCAGACCACTTCGACATGGTCCTTACACCAGTAACAAGGCTACGGGAAACAATGCTTTGAAACACAGCATTCCTCCATCCCTTCACTTGCACCGAGTGTTCAATGTGGACCGTCGCTGACCATGCTCCCCACCATTTCTGGACACATCAGAGATTGCAGAATAGCTCACCAGAGACACAACTCAGCAGAAGCTTCCTCATCTCAGGGAGGAACTCAACGCAATGGGGACCATTGCTTCCTAAGGGGGGAGGAATGATCCAAGTGGATGTTGGTGGCCACCCACCTATCCCATTTGGACCCCCACAACTTTCTCTTTCAATTTTTTTGTTTCCTTAATTATAGCACAGTTTACTATTTTTAGCAGTTTTTTGGGTCCTAAACTTCCGGAGCCATTTTGAGGCCCTAAACGACGTTTTTTGGGAAATCTTCGGCTAGCGATTTTTTTGATAAAAAAATGTCTTTTTCGTCGTAGTCCTCAGAGAGATCTTTCCAACGGGCTATCATGCGCGTCAAACGGAGATAATACGACCAATTCGCGACCCCGGGAAGTTGGCTGTCCAACTCACCCCAAAACGGGGCCCACAATTTGGCGTTTCATCTTCTAGGGTTAGGTTTTGGAATGTGAAGGGTTTTCCATTGTTTCTCAATAATAAATAGGCCTTCGAGCCTCATTGTAAACACAGTTCGAAACAGTTCAGAGGCATGTAGCCGACACATCTCTTCTCAGAGATAAGCTACCACCCCCTCGCTGGGTTATTTCTATTTGTAAGCATATTTCAGTATTCTCCATTAATGAAATGAAGTATTATTTCTGATGCATCTCTATTTTTATGGTTATCGCATCTCTGTATTTATGGTTATCTCTGTAATCTATTGCGTTCCTGCTTAAATCCGGATCAAAGTCACGTCTGAATTCAATATGCACTTCAACTTTTGCACGCTGATTCAGTTCATCTTCCCATGTTGATATCAATTGTTTAACTTGGACCGGAGTGCTTGTATGACAAGCCTGAGTCGCCTCATTGACGAATTGAGCATCAATGTTATAACTGCTTCTCCTCGGCTACCTGGCTGAGGATGAACTCCTGCCTCCTTGTATCCCCAACTATGTCCTCAACCCCCGCCTCTAGAAGAGCTAGCTCCAAGTGATGGGCAAGCCATTTGAGTTATTAACCAAACAACAGAGCCGCAAGTTTCCAACCAAACAAAATGAGCAATAATTGAGAACCAAAATGTTTGCTCGCCATTAGGGTGTTTACGGAAGTTCTGAGGATCTGACGCAATAGTAGAACATGAAAGCAAGAGGCAAACTTTGTTAGGCTCAGGGCTTTCACAGAAACCAAGGGTCGAATGAAATGATCACCATCGATGCACGTAATTATGTATCAACACCCCATGTTGAACTAAGATCATATACAAAGATAAGCCAAGGTTAGTCTGTTGCCTTATGGAAAAGGCTCCACAAACTGGCTTCCCAAGCCCAATTACAATGAGGTCCACACCATAGTCGCCATAACTCATATGAAGGGAATTTAGACTCTTTCCCATGATCATGACCAATAATTCAAATATATAACCAACACCGACAAACATACAACCATCCACCAAAAGATTCCAAACGAGAGATTGAAAATACATTCCCATTCGAGACAGAAGAATTCCAAAGAAGATGGACACCATAATAGAAAAAGCAGACATTACATAAGACCAAAAAACATAAACTCCCCAATTTACCATACATCGATTCCCATTCCTCATGAGAATCTTATTGCAGAGATTTCCATAAAGCTTTTGAGAGACATTATAAGAGTATAAAGGCCATGGTCAAAGAGGGGAGATAAAGAGAAAAGCAAACCCGATGGGAAAAGCCATGAACTAGAGAGGACCAGTTGCTCCCAAGAAGCAAACCAGCCTGGCCTAGCTTTCAAATAGAGATTGCTTGCCTAGAGCCTTTGCTTACCACCAAGAGCCGAACTCCAACAAAAGTTAAATAGATACTTGGGAAGATGAGCCGTTCCCACCTAGAGATTAAGAACCCCACGACTCGTCACATCACCATTTACGAATCCCATGCACACTGCCACTCTGCACTCATGATCGAGCATGTGTGGGCATGGGTCGAACCACCCTCTAGCCCTTTCAAAAATCAATTTACACATGACGTAAGTCCCGAGTTAGAAAATGAGTTGTCTTGCACCTCGATCAGGGAAAAATCATATATATATATTTTTAAATATAATATATTTTTTTTCTTTTAAGTTTGGCAGGACTACATCTTCATCATGTCCAATATATCACCCTAATTGGGGCAGGGAATTGAACCGATGACTTGACATCAAGCGGTGTCTTAACAGAGTACCTAATCAGCATCTATCCAGAAAACTTAAAAATTCACTTAAAATACGCTTATAAATTCATAAATAGATTTAGCACCTCAAAAACCCCTAAAGTATTTGATCTTTACAAATTAAACATCTTAAACTTATAATTTTTAAAAATCTATATCCAAACTTAAACCAAATTAATCAACTTACAAAAAAAACCATACACTTTATAAAAATATTTAATATAATTTATTATTTTACCATTAAACATTAATTTTATATATACATAGATAGATATATATTGTTTGCCATACAGCTCGCCGTATAATGATTTTTAGAAAATCCTTCCTAGTGGATGTCGGTGTGATCAATTCCTAATCTGAGTTTTCTCAAGACAGTCGGAATCTTGATATCCATTCATACCATAAATAAATAAATAATTCCGAAAACTCTTCGAAACGAAAGGTTTTCCGAGTTTGTGGAACTCTCCCATGCAACTCTTCTACTCTTATGCACAACTGTCACACAACTTCGATGGATATCCACCTGCATGGTTTGTGCAAATTCACATTTTGCATTTTAAAATGGAATTTTCTAGTTATTGCTCTAAACTCACATTTTGCATTTTAAAATAGCATTTTCTAATTATTATATGTTTTACAAAATTTGCTGGGAATGTGAGAAATTATTTTTGGATCTTGATATTTTAACGGTTTAAAATGCTTTTTGATGGTATATAAAAAATTCTTGCATTTTAAAATAGCATTTTCTAATTATTACATGTTTTAAAAAAAATTGCTGGGAATAGGAAATTACTTTTGGTTCTTGAATTTTTAACGGTTTAAAATGCTTTTTGATGGTATATAAAAAATTCTTAAAACACTTAGAATGTAAAAAATTTACAACTCAGGTTGGTGCAAATTCACATTTTGCATTAAAATGGCATTTTCTAATTATTGTGCAAACTCACATTTTCCATTTTAAAATAGCATTTTCTAATTATTAAATATTATAAAATTTTTAGTGAGAATGTGAGAAATTATTTTCGGATCTTGAATTTTAAATGGTTTAAAATGCTTTTTGATGGTATATAAAAAACTCTTAAAATATTTAGAATGTAAATAATTCACAACTCAAATTTATCTGATCTCTACATAATTTTAAACAAAATTGACTTATCCTGAAAAACATTATAAAATTGTAAATAATTCACCACTCAAACTTATTTGATCGCCATGTAATTTTAAAGAAATTTGACTTAGGCTGGAAAACCTAAAAAAACTTACAGAATACGACTTTGATAACTTGGGCCAACCGCACTAGCCCACTGCTCTGGCCAATGCTTCATCACCACATACAACCAGAGTGTGCAGAAAAAAACGAGTTAAAACAGTGCGCAATCATTCAACTCACTCCACTGCGTCCAAGTGCATACGATACATGGCCCGTTGCATCTTTTCAGCTGTTGCATCAATCAAACTTTTACGGTATATACTGGTCCTGGGTAGGGTTGGAATTTGAGTGTTCAAAATAATTTTGATGCGTCATTTTAATCGTCAAATATATATTAATAATCAAAGATAAATATATACTTGAAAGTTTTATTGGGATATTTCGAATGTGTGTATATATCTCAAAACATATTTGAGTCAGTCAAAAATCCGGAAAAAGTCATTATGATCTACTACCCAACTGCAATAATGTATGAATTTTATCAGTACCTTTTCATAGTTGTGAATTTAAGCATTCACCATCGACTTCAATTCTTATCATTTATGATCTACTTCCTCGTACATAATTGCTATTGGTTAATACCTCTTCATAATTCATTTTCATCATCTTGAATTTATCCTTTACCATATAGTTCAACCACTATGATCAATGATCCACCTCATACACAATTTCTATTTGTTAGTACCTCTTCACCCTTCTTGAATCTTATCATTCACCATCTACTTCAATCATTACCATCCATGATCGACCTCATAATTTCTATTTTGTTACCGACTGTGATCCACCTCATAAATAACTGTTACTTGTCAGAGTGCGTGTACCTGTTACCCAGATATTCTGTGTCCTGTAAATAAACCTTAGTTACTTTTCATATCACCACCTCAATGTATTATTTCTGAACAATGCAGCAATAACAGCCTACAAGGTGATTGCGTGACCAGTATTTTATGACCTGTAGTGCATATCTGGGTAGCTAAAAGCACTGGCTTCCATGAACAAATTTGTGACACTCGGTGTCTCTTCTCGCCTTACCAGAGTACATGTACCTGCAACCCAATCAGACATAATCAGATATATTGTGTACTCTAAATAAACCTTATTCACTTCTCATGTCATCACCTCAATGTATTAGCTCTGAACAATGCAACAACAGCAGAATACAAGGTGATTTCATGACTAGCATTGTATAGCCTGTACTGCATGTCTGGGTAGCTAAACAGACCGGCCGCCATGACCCTGTCGGTGTCTCTTCTCACCTCACCTTTTGCTCTCCGTTGCTGCCTCTTTTGTCTTTCTGTCTTTACTTCCTAAGTCTACCTGTGTTTTGAGTTTAGTGATGTGAAAATTTAGTTATCTTTCAAGTATTTCATTCAAAATTTTCAATAATATCATAAATGGACATGCCATCATTGAAATTTTTAGTTAGATATTTCTCATACAATAATCTCATTGGATTTGTGGGTTTCGACTAATCTGGCAAAACAGTTAAATGAGGATCCTAAGGTTTCAAGAGGCTTTCAACGCGTCTGACAAATGGTCACAAGGCAGTTGAATGATGATAGAATTTCAGGGAGTGCACTTGTTTGTGAGGGTATCATGGAACGCTTGTTTACTACGTTTTCATGTCATTTGCATTTTATCAAAGAAATTCATCGTAGAGAATCGTATCCAGTTGAATAGACATTGAGAGAGCGGATGGAAGGCCATAAATCCATAATTTTAGTTCTTTCATTATAGGAGCATGTATTCATTTTAAATACAGATCTAATCTAAATCTAGAAGATCTGAGCTGACATTATTTAAATATTTTATACGATTATTCAAAATTTCAACTATAATGACAAATAAACAACCTTAAATATAAACTCATATATTATGTGTCCTGCATTATCAATCAGATAGTTAATAATATAATTTTTATGGGCAATATTTAAAAGGATTCGCACTTTTTGCCATCTCTACCTTTATCAAGTAGCAACAGAAGAATCCAACAATAATTTTTCCGTGCACCCTTAAATTCAACTTCGTCCTTGTATTTTGCCATAATTGAATCGATAGAAATTAAATATGTCATCTGAGTAAATCAGGCTCTTAACTCGTTCTTGATTTCTTTGTCTAATTTCACTCACATGAAGTGACAAGAACATAGTTCAATAAGGGTCCTCGTGGCTATTTTACACGAAATATCCGGAAAAACATTATAAAGTGGGTTTTTACTTTGTGTGGTATTCATCTGCCAATATTCATGCAATTTGCATGGTTTGCATGGTTTTCTCTTCAAGAGTCATGCATGGGTATTCACACATGCATGATTGAATTACTTCATATAATTAACATACACTGCATAGCTTGGGTACCTCTATGCTAATGTATGGGCAAATTTGAAACTCCCATCCCATTTATGAAAAAGACTTTGACTTTTCAAAGATTGTTTCAAGCATTGGGATCTCAATTTCAAGTGAACAGGGGCTGGTTCTTTTAGGCGCTTAGAATTTGCCTGTAAGTCAAATCCATGGGAAATATTTGAGAAAGAAGAATTTCAAGCTTATGCTATAAAAATGGAACTGAAAATCACGTCTTTGAGTCTTCTTTATTAACCATCTGTGAGAGGGATTTCAAAAAGCAAAAAGACCTATTCCAAAAATAGCATTGCAGTTCAATTGCACCCACCATTCTTTCTTTCGATGTAATGTTACCCAAGTTCACACCTTTCAACTAGATCAATATATGAATATTGTTGCTACCCTTTATCTTTTTGTTTGAATTTTACTCCTTTGCTCTATTTTGTAGTTTAAATCCTATGCATGTTATTTCGATTCATTTTTATTGGCAAAGAGAGTGTTTTGGGTTTTAAGAATCAGATATTTTTGGGAAGGTGTATAAACTCATGAGATGGTTTCACTATTATGGGTTGAATATTATGTTCAAACCCATGCGGTCATGTAGTATACTTGTGAAAATTATTACTAGGGAATGAGAGGTGAGGGTGGTTTAAAAGAGGAGGAAGATAGTGGTTTAAGGAAAGTAAGATTGAGGTCAGAGATTATTATAGGTTGAATATTATGTTCAAATTCATGAGGTCATGGAGTATGTTTGTGAAAATTATTATTAGGGAACTAAAAGCGAGGGTGGCCAGAAAGGAGGGAGATGGTGGTTAAGGAAAAAAGTAGAATTAAGGTTAAGGTTGATGTAGGCACTTGGCATGGGAGAGATAGATTAAAACAAGAATTTAATTTTAAAATGAGTACATGTTATGAATCGTAGATTTGGAGCCACATATAGATCTTCTTGAAGAGTGAGATGCATTTTTCGATTGATTATATGGGCATTTGGTGGAGTTGCATCCAACAACACTTAAGATCATGGACTTATCCCAAATGGTAAAAGAATTGTTTAAGGGCTTGATAGATGGTGTTCCATGTGGGGATGTGGAAGAATTTGAAACTTGAGATCAATGTTGTGATAATCCAAATTGAGATTAAATCGACAAGGGTCTCAAAGATGAAAAAATCATAAAAATCGGGGTAAAATTGGTAATCACTAAATAGTTGGAAAAATTAAAAAAATACAAAAAAAAATCAACGTTTTTAGTATCTAAAGAATCCAAAACATAAAATAAATGCATTGACATATAAATATGAAAATAGAGCTAATATATAAGATGTGTAATATGTCTGGTGGTACATCATACATAACAATGAATGATATCTTGGAGCCCGAGTCTTGACTCAGCGTCAAAATATCAACAAAAAAATATAATAATGTATCTCATATCATGAGTCATATACAATGAAATGAACCACTAAGTAACTAATAATTTCCTCTGCCTCTCTTGTGATAAAATGTAATAGCTTTCCCCTAAGATGAAGAAGACCCTAGGGTTGGCATTACAAATTGATGTCCTCTCGAAGCTGAAAGAACTAGGAGCGAGAGCATGTAGACCACACCCTCTACTGGTGACCATGGTAGGTGATGTCACGTCCTCCTCCCCTACAAATGCTACCCCCTCCACTACGTCCTCCTCTAACTAATTAGGGGTTGATTCCATGATAGAACTTTTTGCTTCAACCCTCCATCCAAAAGTTATATCAATCCCATCCAATGAGATGGCCTCCATATTAGGTATCCTCTCAAGTTTCCTCACCCACAATCGAAGATTGTAGTAGACATAGACCATAGCTATACGAGGATCATCAATTATAAATTAATAATTATAAAAATAATAAATTATATTTTTAATTATTTAATGAATTCAAAAAATTAATTGGAAAATTTTTAACCTATTACTCTTCTTGGTGTCTATTTTTCTAAATACACTCTAGTTGCGCTCACAATTGGAGGAGCTACATTTTTAGCTAAACACTCAAATAGAAAGATTTTGGAGATTGGGTACTCTGCCACCATAGCTTCTCCAACACACATCTACAACGGATAAGAGAAACATAAGAGAAAAATTGAAATTTGAAAGTTGATGCAAAGTATGAAGAGACAATGAAATTTGAAATTTGAAATAAACTAAAGCTTACATTTCATTTTGGTTGTCATATTATGGATAACCATATCAATGATAAATTGGCCACCTACCATCCTGTATATCTCCAATTTTTTACAAATTTATGCACGTCCTGCTGGAGATGACACCTTGTTTTGAACACAAGTGAAGAATCCATCCATTCAATATAAAATATGAAACCACGTGAGTAAAAAAATGTAGGGTTCAGGTAGATCCCTGCAACATGAATGCAATGATGTAGTGTATTGTTCAATTGCTCATCAATCACTCTCCATATGAATTGTTGTTTTCATAATAGTTGTGAATGAATTATTTGACCCTATCCATGGCTTCATACAAGTAACAAATTGTGCACTTGTCTCCATCAACTAATCGAAGAACCTTTACCAAAGGTTCAACAATGCTACACACCTCTTGCACTCCCTCTAAGAAGCTGTCCTAGTATGAAACTAGCATACATATGGCCTCACCCTCTTTTTTTGTGACTAAATGACAAAGCACACCACTCCTCTCAAAGAAACATTCTCTTCAAATCCCACATAAAATCCAAGAGAGATTTTAGAGATATGAAGTTAGTAGAAAGTCATGTAATAGTAGGCTGCACCAACTCCTTGTTATTGGTAATTGTTCCCATCAAATGAAGCACATATGCATGATTACATATAAGATTTCTAATGTTTTTTTATGATTCAACCATATCTCCGACAAAAGAAATTTTTCCTATGTCCTCCAACATCAAGTCAATGTAGTGTGAAACACAAGGTGTCCAAAATAACATAGGATGCCTCTCCATAAGCATCATGCCAGCAACAACATAATTTGTAGAATTGTTTGTTATAACCTGGACAACATGTTGTGGAACTGCCTCCTGAATGAACATGTCCAATGAACCACATAATAATTGAGCATCTTTGATATGTGTAGATGCATCAACTGATTTCATAAGCATTCTCCCGTTGGGATAGTTAATCAAGTTAGTAAGGGTTCTACCCTTTTGAGCATTCCAACCATCTCACATCATAGTACATCCCATATGTGCCCATGATGCCCTAAATTCCTCCAATATTTTAGTGCATTCGACCTTTTCATTTTGAATAATATGCCCTCTCAATTCATCATACAAAATGGATTTTTACCCCAGGCCAACAATAACAATAACATCAACCACAGGATTGTAAAATGGATTGTTCTTGGCAATGCTGAAGGGAATGTCACTTCATAGGCTCTTGAAACAGAATATCATAATCGGAAACAACTTTAACTAGATATGCTTTCTGTTTAGGATTACAGTCTTGGAAAGCATCAAATTTATCAATATCCTTTGCTTTTACAATCATAAGTAAAAATTGTTTTCTTGAATTTACAATTCTTTTCATCTGTCCTGAATTTATGAGAGAGAAGTTATCTTTGAGTTAATGAGCCCTTACAATATATTCAATTCCATCCTTAGTGAGTTGATACTTATTTTCAGTTCGATAGAAGATAACATTTCTATCATACAAGCATGGACTTCCTAATACAATTCCACATATGTCCAATGGGACTATGTCTAACTCAACCTCATCTACAAACTTTGACCTATAGCAAAACGAAGTTTACATTGTTTCGTAACTTGTAGCTTAGTTTTATCACACACCCAACCTAATGGATATGGCTTTTTATGAGGTTTTGTTTCTAGACCCAACTTCTTTACAATTGCTTCAGAAATCAAATTAACTTGTGAACCACTATCAAATAAATTATCAATTTTAGTATGCTTGGAAATGAATCTAATATGAAATAGCTCATTTCTTTTCCTCTCATCATTATTATTATCAATAGAATGAGAAGAAGTACTTGTAGATGCTTTAGAATCTTTACCTTTTATACCTGTAGCTGTAGCTGTTGTCTCGTCACCTGAATCTAATCCCAAGTCCTTTTGAATAGCAGCAACATTCTTTCGCTCCTTACTCCCGAACTTCTTAGGATTCAATTGCAGATTCAATGACCAACATTGTGCCTCATCGCGGCCTTCCTTCTTACAATGAGTGCATTAAGGTTTATCTTTCTTCATAGTGTTTGTTTTCTTCTCCTTCCCTTTAAGTTTCTTCTTGCATTTATTCTTGCTTTCAATAGGTTTGATTGATTTCCCAACATCTTGGGTTACTTTTTTACCTCTAGCTTCTAGATGTGTTGCTTGGACTGATATATCATCTAAGCTAGTTGGATTAAACGTAAGTATAGTATGCCTCAAATAACTATGAAAACCACCTATGTATTTCAACAATATCTCTAGTGAGTCCAATGATATGCCTAATGTTAGAGTTCTCTTACGGAATTCCTGAGTATAACTTTGAACACTTTGAACTTTTAATTGACGTAGTGTTTGCCAACTCATCATTTCTTGTTGCATATAAGTCAAAGGATAAAATTGCTTTTTAATAGCAGAAACAAATTCATTCCAAGTTGAAATGATTTTACCATGCTTTTTGAGATCTGCTTGTGTCTTGCCTTCCCACCATACAAGTGGGGTTCGCCCAAGTTGAAGGTTAGCAAGCTGGATCTTCTTCCTTTGTGAAACAACTTTCTACACCGTGCAATACACTTTAATTTGTCTTATCCAATTATCAAGCTTTTCAGCGTTAAGTTCTCCATCATAAATTGGCAAATCCAATTTTACATGTAATTTGATCAAAGAGGATTTCTTCTTTTTCTTCTTAGAAGGACTAGATTTATGAGAAGAAGAGGATGATGATGACGATGATGGTGATGATGGAGGAGATGGTGGAGCAAGCATTTCTCCCTTTCCCTTATCTTCTTTGTCTTTAGGTAATGAAGTGCCTTCATCTTTTTTCTTCTTTAACTTGAGATACATCTCTTCCACTATTGCACTTGTCGTCATGAAACTATCCAAGAATTGAGATTCTGACCCAAGTGGAGTTTCATCTGTCATCCTTCTTTGTCAAAAGACCCTTCCAATCTCTAGATTCGCCTCAACAAGCTCACCTTCACCTCGTTTGAGCCTTAACCTAGTAAGCATTCAAATATTCACACAATCTTGTCAGACCTTAAAAACCTTGCTGCTCTGATACCACTTGATCCGTTAATGAAAAAGGTATTATAGACTTTATGTGAAATTTTCTTATGTTACTTAGTGCAACAGATCAAAAAGATTGCAAATAACATAAACACATAAGCAAATTTAAATATAACCATACGCATCAACACAATGACAATTTGATAACGGAGTTCACCAGACTTCCTGGCTACCTCTCCAGGTCCTTTGCTTCCAGTGTTACCGCTTTATTAGTTTTCAAAATGCTTTTACAGACATGAGATAAAAAACAGAGACTCAAATGAGAAAAAAGATCTCACCATTGCGTTTAGCTTGAAATTTCGAGTCAAACAAGTATAAACTTGCCCATATTTGGCCACTGTGACCTCGAGACCCCCTGGAGAAATTCAAAACCACCTCTATCCCTGCAAAACCACTTATGTCTGTACAAAACTACCTCGGTCTACGCGCTGGTGGTTTGGCTGGTTTGGCACCTACAATAATTTAAAAGGACTTTTTGGCGCTTGGTTTACCAAGCTCCACCCTTGGCATTGTGGTTAGCCCGAATGTGTGAGTGCATTGGTATTTAAAGTTGGAGGTCAGCCAGTCGAAACCCCCACCCGCCACTCTGGGATTTTGATTTGGATTGACATTTATATATAGCAACATATATTCGCATGAACCTTTGGTGGCATATCTTTGCGCTCCATTGTTGATATATATGTGGTTTGGTTTGATATATATGGCATGTTGTTTACCGTATCCCGTTACATGTGGGATAGTTCCGAAACTTAATTAAGGGGTCTGGTGGCCATGGGGTTGACTCTGGCCGTCAACCTTTTTTTCTGGCACCTCAATACCGCAACCATAAATACAATATCATCCCAAACCTTAACAAGACTCACCTTAGCCCATCCAGTGCGGCCCTTCTGGCAAAAAATCAGTCATTCCGGGAGGTCAGGGGTTCGATCCTCACTGATCCACAAAATTTTGGAAATTAGGTAATATTGGGTAAAATTGCGCTGCCACATATCACCACTGGATTGGACCATATTAACCAATCATATTGCGACATGTTATCAACTCGCTGACATCATCCTGGACAAATGGTGTATCCACAGGACAACACATGTCCTGCTGACATCATCCTGTTGACCTAGTTGATCGTTGACTATTGACCGTTCACTGTTGACCTTTGACTTTTTGACTTTTGACCTAATTTTCCCAAAAACATTGACTGGCTCTAACTTCTTCATCTGGACTCTGATTTACGTGTCGTTCGCACCGTTGGAATCGTATCAATGAGAAATTCAACTTGATCCTAATTTCATATGCATTTGAAGAATTTGATCTCGAGGCAAAACTAGATCCATTTTGGATCATCGAATGGTCTTGTTAGTTCGATAACACAATCTTTGCACCTATGGTGGGGTAAAATTAAATATGATTGACATTGAATTACTATAACTAATTAATTAATTTCATTGTAATAAATTACAATTATTTATTTATAGTTTATTTTAATCATATATAAAATAAATAATTAAATTAAATCATGAGAGTTAGTTCCTCAAACCAAGGATTCTAGTTTGGATGAGAGATTCTCTAGCTCTTGTAAATTAGTGTGTAAGTTGAGAAATTGTCTCAATCAAGTGAGTCTAAGATAGACGCACTATCTTAAGACCACTTGCTCATGTATTTAAATGTATTATTAGATTATTTGAATAAGATGGAATTACATGAGCATGAGAGACCACATGGTGACTTTCTGCCTTTTCTTCCGGCTTGTCTTCTGTGTGTGAGTATTTTATTTTAGTGTGTTAAATTTTCTTCATGTGGTATGATTGAGGAGTGTGTTCTACCAATGGACGAAGCTGGTTGGAGGTTATTGCATGAGTCCATTGCTCTAAAAATTGTGGGTGATCAGTCCCTGTCATAGCTACGGTGATCGGACTAGTGTATCGTGACTGTGTTGCATAACTCGCTAATTGAATATTCCCAATCACCATTTCTGTATGTTCGATACAAATTTTTCTGTCAGAACACCGAAAGCTTGGACATTCACAGAGTTAGAGGAGAAGAAAGTTGCGCACTGTGCGTAGGGAGTTTTTTTTGGGTGTTGTGATTTTTAGTTTTTGAATTATTCACTTTAGAGTGGATGCACTGTGTATTGATTTACCCTTCTAAATTGACTTGAAATATCAGTATCCTGATGTGTACCAGTATCAGAGATTGTTGAGCTCATCCTTCGGCAAGGCTGCATCTTTGTAGCACTCCTCAACAACAACTACTAGCATATTCCTCACTAAATTAAATTCCTCAACTATTAGATCTGGCCCTTCAGTAGCACTGTCCAAAGAAAGATCATAACTGGACTTTATGCTATTTCCTCTCCACTTTCCTAAAATTTGTGGTGTTCCATATACAAGCTTGATAGCATCAGTGCTGACTATTGCTTTATTAACATATATTGGGACCTTGCGTCCTTTGGCCAAATTGATGGCATCGGATGGGTGTGCATCCACACTAAGCATCACCTTCTCCTCTAGCTTGCCAATGTATATGCGAGCTTAATATGTGTTCACCACTCTTTCTGTGATCCGTATCAATCACACTTCATATCCAAGAGTTCCCACTAAATCTCTCATCAACTGAAATGGATTTGGATGCCCCCCTTTCTCATCTTCGTGCAATGCATATATAAGCTTTCCAATAGAAAATTCATTAACAATAATCGACAACAAGAGGCTTCCATCACAAGCAATTCTGAGGAAAATTGTTGGATTTTGAAAACGCCAGAGAAGACCATGTTCAATAAAGCTGATTTGATCGACCTGAGATTCTTTTGCTTCATTTATGGGTGTTGTTAACTGGTCAGATGAATGCCATAAGTTTGATGATCCTGATAACCCCTGCTTTCTCAATTCCTGATGTTTCACTAGCTCAGTGTCAACCACATGAGCCTCCACGTAATCACCATCATTCTCATCCCATTGATTTAAGCGACCACAGTAAGAATTATCAGAGGAAGAGAAGGAGCTATTACAAAGCACCACTAGCCTTTGTTGTGATTGAGATTGACCCTTATTTTTGCTACCCTCAAATGAATTCCACAGATTTTCATAATTTACATAGACTGGAGATATACTAAGTTAATAGCGTGACGTAGGAGCACCGTTGATGCCATTATTGTAGGATATTGAAGGCTCATAAAATATTGCAGAGTTGTGAAGCTTATACGTGGAGTAAGTGACATATTTAAAAAAGACCAGCGTTGACCTTATCTCCAAAGACTATTTTTCAAGGTGGATAAAGCTTGAAACATTAATATTATTTTTAAAAAGGTCTTGGCTAAAGGTATGCATGAAAAAAAATACAAACTTTTTCAAACATATGTTGAATAGTATTCAAATTCTTTTTCCCATTATTTATGTAGGGTGAAGGTTTAAAAGCAAAAAGTTTAATTCATTTCTTTCAAAGTGATTTAAAAAAAACAAGGAGCTCGATAAGTAGTGTTTGTAATTTTTTAATGTAATTTATATTTAGAAGTGATGGAGAGATAAGGTGTGATTTTGTGGAGTTATAAGGTGAAATTATTTTTTGTTTTTGGAGTGATAAGGTAAATTTATTTTTTAGAGAGAGAAATGAATTTTTTTTTTAGAAGGTTCAGTCAATTTTTTGATGAAGGAAGGTGAAAGTTGATGTAATTCACTATTATATATATATATATATATATATATATATATATATATATATATATATATATATATATATATATATATATATATATATATATATATATATATATATATATATATATATTTGTGTCCTAGATCTGCCCGAAATTGAATAAGGGGATCATAGGTACACACTGTGTCGTGGGTGTGTTTGCATGACTTCTGTCGAGTCTGTAAAACACTCTTTTTCTTATGCTTCAACAAAACAATTACATGCACATAAGAAAAGTTTACAATTCATCGATCAAGCTCCTAAAATCAACACTCTTGTAATCACTTAAGTTCATAAACACAAAGCGTCACATCATCAACTTGATAAGATGATCTTCTAAGAAATAACATTTCACATTATGTAATCAAAGAAATCAAGTTAAGGACACTACAAAGTCAAGCATTTCAAGCCAAGACGACATTTCTACATCAAAATCCAATCAAGTTGTCATCTACATCAACAATTTTTGCAGCCATTCAAAAACAATTTTTTTGGCAATTGCACTTGCACCATTTTTTAATAAGCTCAATACATAATTGTAACTTGCAAATCATAATTTGTAAGGGTGAATTCTTGGTTGTAACCGACACCCTAATTTGAATTGTTAAGGCGAATACATTAAGTCAAGTAAGTCTTCAACTGAGTCATCAAGATTGAACTTGTCATTTGTCTCTTGGGTGCATTTTCGACAATGTTCTACAACCTTTTTTAAATCAACACATTCAGTGAGTACATTCAATAAAGCACAAAGTGTCTATAATCAATCAAGTAAGTGCAAGCAAAGCAAGCGAGCATGTCATTCAAACAATCAAAGAAAGCGAGTGTGTCAATCAAACAACCAAGCAAGCGAGCGTGTTAAAATCAAGTGTGAAAGTTCAAAGCACGACATCTACAACAAGCAAGCCTGTGTAAAGTTCATTACAGCATTCATAAGTTTCTTTCAAGCAAAGTGATCGTCATCAAGCGAGCGTCCAGTCAACAAGTCAAGCAAGTGTTTAAAGCATCAACAATCAACAAACAATACAAGCGAGCCTGTCATTTCACTGGTCAACTCAAGTATGCAATTTTCAAGCACGACTTCTACACCAAGCGAGCGTGACCTCAAAGTAAGCAAGACAACATGGCGACACACATTCAGCTATACCAAATTCTTCACAAATTAATGTTATCAACTGCTGAAAACATTGTGCAAATCAGCGAAACAACTCTTGCTGACATTCAAGTGCATATTCAACATGCACATGAAACGATTGAGTTCCTTCAACTAGAATCGCAACTGCAAAGAATTGAGTTGCAAGAGAAGTGTGTAGCTTCCAAATATTTGACCAATCCAGAGATAGCTAATCATTCGAACTCATTCATCGCCCCAACTTCAAGTGTTGAAGTTGTTCTAGTTCAACTTTCTTCCAAACCCATCATCAAGCCATGGGAAGAAATTCAAAGTAATCGAAATCGACGCAGCTTAGGATATGTCAAAGATAATGTCAACTTACATATCCCTTATTATTCAAAGCCCATTCAGTTTGTCAGTGCCGGATTACTTGAACATATCACCTCAGCAAGTTTTCCGCAAGTTGCAGACAAACATCAATGCACAGAAATTGAAGTTACAGAAAAACATAAATGCACACAAACTCAAGTTGCAGACAAATCGACAATTTTTCATTGTCAAAGAACTTGTCATCTGGAAGATCAGTGTTTTGATCTCCATCCATTTTACCATTATGGCAAGCAGAATCATTCATCAGAGAAATGCAGCAAACAATGACAGTCAGCCAGATTGATGATAGATTATTCATGGATTGATTCCTGGGAATGGTCATCCACAGCCAGAAGATTGTACAAGTTTTACAATCAGATTCACTCACACATATTGCAGCCAACAGCCAAATGACGATGGTACACTTGTGCAGTTGAACAGGGGAGTACAACAGTGAAAGTCTCCTACACCTGAAATGGGGGGAGTTTCGATATCAAATGCAGATGATTGTCTCTCCTTTTAGCTGACAAAGGGGGAAAATGTTAATGAAATTGACAAGTGGTTGTCAGACTGAAAGTCTCGACAACATCAGCGAAGCAGCTAGTGGGCATCTTCATCAGCCAGTGGGCATCTTCATCAGCCAGTGGGCATTTTTCATCAGCCAGTGGGCATCTTCATCAGCCAGTGGGCATTTTTCATCGGCAGTGAGCATCAGCAAATTCGCCAGTGGGCGATTGATAACAAAAACAGTAATGAGCAGCTTTAATCATAGCGAAAGAAACATTGAGTTGTTTTTCGATATCTTCAGCCAATGGGTGATCATCATCAACAAATACCCTAGTGGGTGTTCATCAAATTGTGTCAGTGGACACCGGATGTTGTTTTCAAGCAAAGGAAAATTGGATCCTTTTGCGGCTTGGCACATGATGGAGTTGTCAAGAATCATTCAGAGATGAATCAGTAATGCAACTGGCTCACGGTCTCTTCATATTGCAGTTTCTTCAGAATCTAGATTTGGCTATTTTTTTTAGGCAAATGATTTTTGAGGAGAAATTTGAGAACTTGGAAGATGGTTCCTTGTTATTTTTGGATTTATCATTTGGGGGGGAATGTTAGCCTCACTCTATTAAAAACAATTATAAATCCAAATAAAATAATTAATTAAATTAAATCATGAGAGTTAGTTCCTCAAACCAAGGATTCTAGTTTGGATGAGAGATTCTCTCCAACTAGCTCTCCTAAATTAGTGTGTAACAAGGATAATTTTATGGGCGAATGTTCGCCCTTTGGCAAAATTAAGGGGTTTTTAATTTTTAGTGGGTGAATATTTTGTATCATAGTACATGTTTACAAATCACCTCAAATAACCCACCTTATTTTAAGGGAGAGGGTTAAAAAGGTAAATTTAGCCCTTGAAATTAGGAGTTACAACCTTCCATTCGCCCATTTTCAAGAATAGGTTTTATTTAAGTGAATCCTAGGGGCCAAAGGCCCAAATATCATATTTATAAAAGAGGTATGGTAAATTAATAAAAATATAAATAAATGAGAGGTATGGTAAATAAATAAAACATTTTTTATATTTACTCTATAAGTCACCTTATATACATGCAAGGGTGTAAACAAATAAAAATATAAGTAAAGTGGAGGTAGGGTAAATAAATAAAACATCTTTTTATACTTACTCAAAAGGTATGGTAAATAAATAAAAATATAAATAAACTAGACGCATGGTAAATAAATAAAACCTCTTTTTATATTTAGTCCATAACCCTCGTTCTATTTATGAAGGCTCAAGAAAGAGATTTTATTTAAGTGAATCCTATGGGCCAAATACCATATTTGTAAAAAAGGTATGGTAAATTAATAAAAATATAAATAAACGTGAGGTATGGTAAACAAATAAAACATTTTTTTATATTTACTCCATAAATCACCTTATATTTAAGAACATTCAAAAAATTGTGTTATATTTAGGTGAAACCTATGGGAAAAATACTATGGGACAAATACCATGGACTAGATTGTTATTAATACCATGCAAAAAACATTATTATTAATAAAAATAAAAATGGCACATTGTATTGACCCATGGTATTCACCAAAATGGCACATGGTATTGACCCATGGTATTCACCTGGAATGCAACCTATTTAAATGGGGGAATTAAACCAGCATAGATCCATCTTTACTTTGGATCTACTAACCCTCGAGAGGTATCAAATATCGTGATATGCAAACTAGCATAGAGTGAAAAAATATTTGATCCCTCTCAGAGCTTGGTTAAAATAAAAAATAAAATAAAAATCAACTATTAATTTTATTAATTTTTATAAATTACTAATAGTAATTTTTAAGCTCCAGGTTTATGATAACCTATGGTATTGACCCATGGTAATACCATGGTATTCATGTGAGCATAGACTATTTAAAGGGGAAATTCTATCATCTTAGATCCATCTTAATTCTGGGTCTACCATGTGCTCAGAGGGATAAATAGATTTCATCCCCCTAAGAGTGGTAGATGAGGAGTTAAGATGGATATAGGTTGGCTTTTATGATGATGAAGATATTAAATAGACTTAGGATATTATGTTGTAAAAACATCTTAAGGTGAATGGTTAAAGCATAGACATTGGACAAGTATATTTGTATACTTTTATTTTAAACTGAAACAGATCCAGGGATAAATGGAATGGATTGATTGCACTAGTCATCCTTCTATAACTTTCCAACATATGCTGGAGTAAACAGATTGTAATTTGGGTAATTTTTCTAACTGCAAATAGGAACATACTTTCTCACCATGACATCCAAAATCCTATATAACCATGCATAGGAATCCTCAACAATAGTGATGAGTAGCAGAAGTTCCTCATAGTTCCAGATTAGACTCTGGATGCGTGCTTTGTCCAACTCTATATGTGGCTTCATCATCTTGTGCAAGTGATGCAGGGCTCCCTTGTACCTCATTGTCCATGTCAGTACATGATCAACTGCGATAGGTATATCTGTGAGTTTTCGTGCTATCTTGTTGCAACGTTGTTGATGACCAAGTAGATGACAAATTTTCTTGTGCACGGTGATGAACCTGTCATACAGTCTCCATGTAACTATCTCAAGAGCTGATACTTCAGGAAGTATGGATTTCTTCATCTCTACTTTGGTGGATCCTGTTGATTTTCCCTCTCTCCTCTTGGCTGCTTGCAACTCCTTTTCCATGTGCTCAGATTATGCTATCAATAACTTAACACTCAAGCTCATGGCTTCAGCATAAGCCTTTGTAGCATTGGCCAAGGTGGCTAGATGTCTTTGTACATCTGACACAATCATCCGTTCTTCAAAGTGCATAGGTGACGCATGCTCATCAGGGGTGCACACTCTACATGATTGTACAACTCTGTGTTGTGACTCATGAAAGGCTATGTTGTACACCTTTGTTCCCAGATAGTCATCAAGGAGAATGGTATCCCGTTGTTTACTCAGGACTTTCTCTGTTGTTGGAACTGGTGAAGCCTGTGGAGTGACCTCGGTTGCTATTGCCATGAGGTCTGTATCCTAATCCTCTTCTGACTGATCCATATCCAATTCCATATGTTCTACTATCATTTCATCCTGCAGAGCAGGTTCCTGTTCCTGTAGCTTCTCACCCTGTTCCTCACCTGTCGCTGGTTTGGAGTCTTCAGCCTGTATCAGTGCAGTTTGCATTCTCTGTGCTTGCACTTCCTCATGTTCCTGTTCACACTCATGTTGCGCTTCCTTCTCTCTTCTACGCACCTCTTTTTTCTTCTTTGAGCTTATGCTAGACTTCCTACAACTTCCTTTCTGCATCTTCTAGTCTTTGCTTCTCCCTCTTTCTTTGTGATATCCTCTTCTTACGTTGTAACCTCTTTGTATCTATCTCCAAATCTAACTTTTCCACAAGTGGGTCTTCTTAGCTTTGCTCCGTCTCTTTGCTTTCGACAATCTTCCACTTACCTTTATCTTTCACAGGTTTGCTTCATGTTGCTGCTATTGTTTCTGCTCCTTGTGGTGCTACTAGCTTGAGTGCTGCTAACCACTCTGCTGGTATGCTGACCGGTTCATTGAGCCAAGAGGAGTTATAACAATATCTCCATGGGTCCTCCTCTAGATAATGAAATGCCCCATGGATCCAAGAATAGTACACTCTCACATAGTGGTCCCTGCATAAACCATGTGGATTGTACGGATTGCAACTCTTGGTGCCGAGCTTAAACTTCTTGAAGTCTTCGACCTCAGAATCCACTTCTTTCAAACTCTCGTTCACACACAACCCAATTCACACAGGAAGCGTAGGCCGTGGTGCCTTCTTCTTCATGTGCAATCCAGTTGATAACCATGTCGAGATGTGGTATGCAACCTCCTGCATGATCAGCAGTCTGTGGTGATGTACACCTTGATGAAGGTGCCCTCTCGTGAGGCTTACCAATACGCACTATTCAAAAACACCTCCATTGTAGCTTGGGACATGTAGGGAAGATCTTGTTCAAATATCATCATGTACAGAGGGGCGATAAAATGGTCGGATATTCTAGACATTACTCCACAGTAGCTACAGTCTAAGAGAAACTTGCAATATACGTTCACAACACTCTCTGAAGGTGTCCATGCCCAACCCATGCCAGCAAACTATTGATAGGCATAGATTGCATCGAGCATGTAGGAAAACATGAAGACTATTGTTTGCTTATCCTTGGGTGGACTCCGGGCATTGGACACATGCACTTTTAGCTGGAGAGCCAACATGTTAGTCCAGTTGAAAGGTTTACCTTCACTTGCCATCTGATCCAACATAGCAACCCAACTCTGCGAGAAGGTCTCTATACTCCCTTGGCCATACAAGAGAAATGCAAAGGTGACCAAGGACTCTTATGCCTTCTTGAGTGTCTTCGTCCTATATATCTGGTTGGGTGTCATCCTGAACTTGCTGGCTCCCTTACCCAATGTTTCAAGATGTCCCTTGTGTTCGTGTTACTGTTGGGAGTGTAGAACGGTGCATCCATCCTACTCACCGACACTAGAAAATGATACATTTGTTGATTATCTTTCGTCCTGAAGGAAGCAAGCTTTGCACCACTGACACTACTCAATATCATTGTCTCAGGATCAGTGTGTAAGAAAATATAGTGGATCACATCTACCCATGGGAACATGAGAAAGCTGCATGCAACCTTGTACAATCCTAAATTATGGATGCTCACATAGACTTTTCGGCCCTCTAGATTCTCCTCAAAGCTGTCTGAGAAAGTAGTTTTGATGTCATGCCATGTGATCCTGGTGTCTTTCTTGTTGAACATGTGTATGTCTCCGTACATGGGTGAGATCTTAGACCCTTGTTCAACCACATCCCCAATACTTCTTTCAACTGTGTCTTTTGATCCATCTCTCTTGGAGGCCATGATACATGTACTGCTGAGAAGCTACTCAAAACCTGTAGTACCTATAGATAGAGAAGACACTCACAAAGAGACAATGTTAGCTAAAAACATCAGGCAACTTGAGAGACATTCGAGCAACAAACAGGGGACTAAAGGGAAAGATTGCACAACATTGACTCCGGGAAGCTAGGAGATTGTCAGTTGGAACTGTGCATTTTGTACTATCAGTTGCTAGTGAGGTTGACTGTTGAATGGAACTACGCAATGCGCAATCTAGTGAGGCTAACTGTTGACTGAAACCGTGCAATGCGCAGAATAGTCAGGCTGAGTTGCTGGCTAGAATTGCGCATTGTGCAATTTCAGTGGGCAGCACTAGGCACTTCCTCTTAGAAGGTGTGGATCACAGCTGTGAGATAGTGTGGGTAGCCTTTGCCCAATTCCTAGAGGCAAGGCAGAACCTTGATTGCTAGGAATGCACAGGGCATGTTGGGAGAGACAAGATTTGGGCCAAGCCAACCTGGATCTTCCCACTGGAAACCTAAAAACCTGAAGGATTGAATGTTTTTGAAGTATGTGAAAATATGAGTGAAATAGACATGCATGCAATTCAAGGAAGTGCATAAACCAGTCAACCGACAAAACCAAGAAGTTCATGAAGCAAGTCACTGCAACAACGATTGTGAGTGAAAAATAGTGTTATGCATGCGCCATTAGGGAAAGAAATCACTTCTACAACCTAAAAAAAATTGAAATGACAACGGTCATTCAATAAAACTAAGGAGACAACACTCATAGAAACCGAAAACTAAAAAGCAACGGAACAATCGGAAAAAGGCATGAAAAGAAAAAATTTCTCATAAAAGCTCCACCAACTATGTTGAAGGTTCCTAGATGCCTCAAGAATTTCAGAGCTCCAATATTGAATGTGAAGAATGAGCTATGAGGAATTATTTAAATAGATTTGGCAAACTTACGGTTTATGATGTGCATGCCACAAATCTAGGAAATAGTGACACTTGGTGGGGATTTTCTAAAAACGACTTTGCATGTAACTCCTGCTACTAAAAATAGATCCGTAAAATCTAGGGATGATTTTTCACTTATTTTTATTTTTTTATTTTTTGGGAACAATCACCCTACATGCAAAGAAGGATTGCGCAATTCTATAGCGAATCGAGAAATATACCCACAATGCGACAGACAACCACTGAGAAAAAACTTCTGCACTATTTTTGGACTAAGTGGCTCTGGATGGCTAGAGAGCTCTGTACAATTTTCCAGAACAGTGATGCTGGGCTACTCTGGGCATTTCTGGAGAGTAGTGCAGTTGGCCAATTCTGTGCAATTCCAGAGAACAATGCAACCGGCCTGGGCTGCTCTACACATTTTTGGAGAGTAGTGCAGTTGGGCCAGTCATGCCCATTTCTGGAGGGAAATGCAACTGGCTTGCCCTTCTCTATGCAATTTTGGAGAGCAATGCCAATTGGTCTACTCTGCGCAATTTCCACAGCAATGCTGGCTTGCCTGTTCTGCATAATTTCTGAGTGTAGGGAAGCTGTTGGGCTGCTCTACGCAATTCCTAATGCGAAGACAATATATCCTCCAGGTTTGCACAATTTTTCCTAACAGCCGACTAACCAGATATGAACCAAGTGTTGGGTGTTCATATGGTTGACTGATGAGACAAGTGAGTGAACACAAGTTGTTAAACGATAGATGAAATCAAATAAACACAAGTACCTGATCAGTGCAAGATAGTTGCGATGATTTCAAGGAGGGAGGCTCCAAAACGAAGCGAAGGAAAAATTTTGGAGGGTGGTTGTAGCTGCTACAAAATTAGTGACGCACTAGTAGAACTCCAGCTCTTTGTATGGACCTTGTTCATGAAAAGTGAGTCTAACTCCCCCGAAAGTACTGTTCAATTCTTCGATCATCATGGCTTCAACACTAAGCTTGAGTTAAGGATATAGTCCCTTACCATTCTCTTGATCAGCCAACACAAATTCCAAGCCAAGTCAAGTCAATTGTTTTGATTGGGGTTGAGGGGTATATTGGTGCATAGGTAATATAAATGTTAGAGTCTTACTTTCATCTCTGATGTTGCTCCGATGCCAACAAACCTGGATAGTACCCCAACAGAGTCATGAAGGGACATAAGCATCGCTATGCTACCAACGAGCCTGGTCAATACCTAGGTGGAGTTACTTGCATCGTCTCTGTGTATGAAGCCTTTCTCTTCTTTTGCCTTATTTATTTTATTCATTTTTTTTTATTTTCCATTTTTTAAAGAACTATGCATAGGAACTTATTTATTTCAGAGGTGGAAGAGGGACCCTGACTTATTGAGAGCAAAAGAGGTTGTCCCTTTAGAGAAGTATTTTATGTATACCTCTGACAATACTTGTTAAGGTTTTTCCCCTCACCTTTCTCTACTTGACTGAGCTGACAAGGGTTAACCCAAAAGGATTGATTAGTGTAGGTGGTACTATTTAAAGTGCAATTGTTGTGTTTTCACCAAGACTCACTTTGAATAGAATGTATTGTCCATCAAGGTATCATCGACTGAAGACAACAAGCTCTTGCATAAAGAGAGAGGACAACATATAACCAAGTGTTGATAGTTGTATATGTCCTCTTGTGTCTCACCTTACTTGTCTCGAAATCTGTTGTGTGTGGAGCATGATTGTTCAGAGGTCTTTGTTTCAGCCAGATGTATACACCAGGAAGTTTGTACACCCCTCCATGTGAGGGGCTGCGGGGGGGACTTGTCCCCCCCGCGAGGGTCCCGGGGGGCCATCCCCCCCGGCTGGGGGGTCCGAGGGCCAGCGGTCCCCCGGCGGGGGCTCGGGGGTAGCGCCCCCAAAGCTAAAAACAAATGTAAAATTTCCTTGTAAAAGTATAGTAATTTCTAGTCAATCTGGGCCGTTCATTAGGTGGATGATCTGACGGTAGAACTTATGTTTAGTTTAGGGTTTTTTGCCCTAGAAGGCAACCCCTCTCTTTGTATGAGGGTATTGTATTTGAGGCTGTGAAATAGATGTGTATTCCATGTGAGCGAGAAACAGAGAGGTGAAACAGTGAGAGAAAACAGAGGATATTACAACGGATTTGCTGTAGGTTGTGTCTCTTCATTTTGCTGGATAATAGAAAGGAAGGATTGGCTGTTCGGGGTGGACGTAGCCCAAACTGGGTGAACCACGTATATCTGTGTCTCTCTTGTTTTGTGTGTTTTCTGTGTTTATATTTATGCAATATTTTATGTGTTCCATTGCTCCATAATATATAATTTTCTAACAACTGGTATCAGAGCCGAAGGTCTATTTGGCTGATAAACTCGCAGGAAAGAAGGGTTCCTGGTTTGAGTGGGAGCAATGGCGGAAGATGGTAAGCTTAGAGTCGAGAACTTTAACGGCCAAAACTTCTCGCTGGGGAAGATGCAGATGGAAGATTATCTGTATCAGAAAGATCTGTACCTACCATTGGGCGGAAAAACAAAGATGCCGACGGGTATGAAAGATGAAGAATGGAACCTTCTCGATAGAAAGGCACTCGGAACAATACGGTTGTGCCTTGCTGCGTCAATCGCCTTCAATATTTCGAAGGAAACCACGACATAGGGTTTGATGTAGACGTTGTCGAAACTATATAAAAAACCCTCAGCCTCAAACAAGGTATTTCTTATGAAACGATTATTTAATATGAATATGTCGGAAGGTGGATCTGTTGTAAACCATTTAAATGATTTTAATACAGTTACAAGTCAGTTAAGTTCTGTAGGGGTAAAATTTGATGATGAAGTTAGAGCTCTGTTATTCTTGTGCTCATTACCAGAAAGTTGGAATGGTTTGGTAATGGCCATTAGTAACTTCGTTTCTGGATCTAGTACTTTAAAGTTTGATGATGTTGTCGGTGCTATCCTTAGCGAGGAAATGTGATGAAAAAGCTCCGGTGAGACATCGGGAAATGCTTTGAGTGCAGAGTCTAGAGGAAGAAAAATGGAAAGAGGAAGGAGCTCAGGATATCGCAGTAAATCAAGGAAAGGCAGATCCAAGTCCAAATCGGGGATAGTGTGCTGGAAATGTGGAAAGAAAGGACACCTAAAGAAAGATTGTAGATCTTGGAAGGGAAAAGAAGGAGATGCACAACAAGAAAACAATCATGAAGCAAATGTGACAGGTGAGGTGTTACAAGATGCTTTGATTCTTTCTTTCGAAAATATTATTGATTCCTGGGTGGTAGATTCAGGGGCTTCATTCAACGCCACACCTGATAAGAAATACTTTCATGACTATGTTCAAGGAGATTTTGGACAAGTTCGTCTGGGTGATGATAAACCCTATAAAATCGTTGGAATGGGTAAGGTTCTTGTAAAACAGCAAAATGGAAACCAATGGCTATTAAAGGAGGTAAGGCATGTTCCAGATCTAAAGAAAAATCTGATTTCAACAGGGCAGTTAGGCGGTGAAGGTTGTGTGACAACTTTCACAGACAAAGCTTGGAAGGTCACCAAAGGAGCCCTCGTAATAGCAAAAGGCGAAAAGGTTGGTACATTGCATTTATGCAATGGTATTTCTAACTCTGTTAATGCTTTAACATCCAAAGGAGCAGATGCAGCATTATGGCATCATAGGCTCGGACACATGAGTGAAAAGGGGATGAAGATTCTTCACTCAAGGAATTTGTTGCCAGGTTTGAAGAATGTTGATTTGGACTTCTGTGAGAATTGCATTTATGGAAAACAGAAGAGAGTCAGATTTCTCAGAGTTGGGAAAGAAAAGAAGAATGAAAAATTAGAGCTTGTGCATACAGATGTATGGGGACCTGCTCAGGTATCATCTCTCGGTGGCTCTCATTATTATGTTACTTTTATTGATGATGCAACTAGAAAAACTTGGATTTATTGTATTAAGAATAAATCTGATGTATTTGATACTTTCAAGAAATGGAAAGCTTTGGTTGAGATTGAGACAGGAAAGAAATTGAAGTGTCTTAGATCAGACAATGGAGGTGAATATTGCAGCAAAGAGTTTGATAGGTACTGTTCAGAGCATAGAATTCGCAGAGAGAAGATAGTTCCAAGAACACCACAAGAAAATGGTGTGTCAGAAAGGATGAACAAAACAATCATGGAGCGTGCAAAGTGCATGAGAATGCATGCAGGATTGCCTTTACAGTTTTGGGTAGATGCTGTAGATACTGCTGTTTATCTAATAAATAAAGGGCCTTCAAGTTCCTTGGATGGTGGTGTTCCAGAGGAAGCATGGACAGGTAAAAAGGTAAACTACTCTTTTTTAAAACCTTTTGGTTGTGAGGTCTTTGTCCATATTGATAAAGAAAATAGAACAAAGGTTGAGGAAAAGTCAAAGAATTGTACCTTTATTGGATATGGTGTTAATGATTTTGGTTATCGCTTATATGATTACGAAAATCACAAAATCATTAGGAGCAGAGATGTAATATTCAATGAAAAGGTCTTGTAAAAGAATCAGTTGCAGGAAAAGAAACAGGAAAAAGAAAACAAGGAATACGCAGTTCTTGATGAAATCACTAAAAAAGGAAAGGTGCCTGAAAAAAATAATAATCAACAACCACAACAACAACAGGCACCCCAAACACCTGAAAGTGGTGTTAGAAGATCTACTAGGATAAGTATACCCCCTGAACGATACTCTCCTTCATTATATTATTTATTGTTGACTGATTCCGGTGAACCCGAATGTTATGAAGAAGCAATGCAGGTTGAAAGCATGAAGAAGTGGGAGGTAGCCATGGAAGAAGAGATGGACTCCTTAATGCAAAACCAGACTTGGGATTTAGTCAGGTTACCTGTAGGAAAAACTACATTGAAGAATAAATGGGTTTACAGGCTGAAGGAAGAAGATGGAGGAAAACAGAGGTATAAAGCTAGACTTGTGGTGAAGGGGTTTGCACAGAAGAAAGGTATTGATTTTGATGAAATATTTTCTCCTGTTGTTAAAATGACTTCAATCAGAACCATTTTAAGTCTTGTAGCAGCTGAAGATTTGCATCTTGAGCAGTTAGATGTAAAGACAACCTTTCTCCATGGGGATTTGGAGGAAGAGATATATATGCAGCAGCCACAAGGATATAAGGTGAAAGGGAAGGAGAAACTAGTGTGCAGGTTGAAGAAGAGCTTGTATGGCTTAAAACAAGCTCCAAGGTAGTGGTATCTAAAATTTGACAAGTTTATGTCTAAACAAGGTTATACTAGATGTCACTCTGATCATTGTGTTTATTTGAAAAATCAAAATGATGGTAGCTATATTATATTGTTATTGTATGTAGATGACATGCTTGTTGCAGGATCTAACATGCAGGAAATAAATGTGCTCAAAAGAAAATTGGCAAATTCATTTGTAATGAAGGATTTGGGAGCTGCAAAACAAATCCTTGGTATGAGAATAATTAGAGACAGAAAAAATCGTAAATTAACATTTTCTCAGAATGAGTACATACAAAAGGTGTTGAAAAGATTTAACATGCATAATGCAAAACCAGTTAGTACACCTTTTGCTAGCCATTTCAAACTTAGCAAGGAAATGTGCCCAAAGACCCAAGAAGACATGGATTATATGTCTAAAGTTCCATATGCATCAGCAGTTGGAAGCTTAATGTATGCAATGGTCTGCACAAGGCCTGATATTGCACATGTAGTGGGAGTTGTAAGAAGGTACATGAACAATCCAGGAAAGGAACATTGGATGGTAGTGAAATGGATTCTCAGATATTTGAAAGGTACCACAAATCATGCATTATGCTTTGGTGGTGCAAACATTTCTCTACAGGGATACGTTGATGCAGATATGGCAGTTGACAGAGATAACGGGAGGAGCACTACAAGATATGTATTTACTGTTGGAGGAACAGCTGTCAGTTGGGTTTCAAAAATCCAAAGTGTTGTTGCACTTTCAACAACAGAAGCAGAGTATGTTGCGGCTACAGAGGCTAGTAAAGAAATGATTTGGTTACAAAGGTTTATGGGTGAATTGGGTAAGGAGCATGATAAGGGCACGTTATACAGTGATAGCCAAAGTGCCATTCATCTTGCAAAGAACTCAGCATTTCATTCCAGGACTAAACACATACAACTCAAGTACCATTTCATATGATCAGTGTTGGAAGATGGAGAGTTGAAGCTGGAAAAGATACACACTAGCCAGAATCCTGCAGATATGCTAACAAAAGTTGTAACCAGGGAGAAACTGGGAATATGCTCAGTTTCAATTGGTCTTCAAGGATGACGATGAAGATGAGAAACAACTAGGTCCAAAGAGGAGTCATTGTCCAGCAAATGAAGCAGCGGTGAAGTTTCTACAATCATTCTCCAAGTCGGAGATTGTTGTGTGTGGAGCATGATTGTTCAAAGGTCTTTGTTGCAGACGGATGTATACCCCAGGAAGTTTGTACACCACTCCATGCGGGGGTGGTGCGGGGGGACTTGTCCCCCCTCGCGGGGGTCCGGGGGGGCCAATCCCCCCCGGCTGGGGGGTCCGGGGGCCAGCGGTCCCCCGGCGGGGGCTCGGGGGCAGTGCCCCCAAAGCTAAAAACAAATGTAAAATTGCCTTGTAAAAGTATAGTAATTTCTAGTCAATCTGGGTCGTTCATTAGGCGGATGATCTGACGGTAGAACTTATGTTTAGTTTAGGGTTTTTTTCCATAGAAGGCAACCCCTCTCTTTGTATGAGGGTATTGTATTTGAGGCTGTGAAATAGATGTGTATTCCATGTGAGCGAGAAACAGAGAGGTGAAACTGAGAGAGAAAACAGAGGATATTACAGCGGATTTGCTGTAGGTTGTGTCTCTTCATTTTGCTGGATAATAGAAAGTAAGGACTGGCTGTTCGGGGTGGACGTAGCCCAAACTGGGTGAACCACGTATATCTGTGTCTCTCTTGTTTTATGTGTTTTCTGTGTTTATATTTCTGCAATATTTTATGTGTTCCATTGCTCCGTAATATATAATTTTCTAACAAAATCCACACACAGTTTCATGTGAAACTAAACCTATGGGTGAAAAACAAGCAAACAAATAGAAAGAAAAGGACAAAAGTAAATGAAAACAAAGCAAGAAAGTAAATTAATAAAATAAGCAATGAAAATAAAGCAAACAAGCAAGCATGCAGACAAAGAAAAACAAGAAAACAAACACTGCTCCTACTCCTAAACTAAGAAGTCCATGGGAATCTTCATCTAAAGTGGTATTTCCAATGCAACCATCAGCGCATCGGTTGACCGATGTTGGTGAAGACATGGTTTACAAGAAAGATGAATGTGTAAACCAAAAAACAAGAAAGATATAACAGTGAAGACCACAATGCTCTGAGTTTAAAAATATCTACAGAAAATAAAATAATAAAACTAAAAGATAAAAATTCTGTGGACGTATCATGGTTACGCATCACACTGTGCGTGGATGATAAACATACACACTCTTTTTATCGTGACAGACGAGAAAACATGAGAAAGGAAGACAACTTACGTTTAGCAAGACTTCTCGCTGTGTATGATTCCTCCAATGCATGAACGATGGGATCATGTGATTCGGGTGGAGGATGTGAATTTTGTGAACTAGATTGATTTTCAATGTAAACATGAGAGTGATGAGGAGCCTTCGGTGCTTCAACATATTTCTGATATAGTGTAGAATCGACCTCAAGCCAACAAGGACCCGAGATAACCATAAGCTCCGGTTAAAGTGTCTCGACACCTTGTGGGGTTTCCACTTCATCAATAGGTAGATCATCGACGATGGGTGGCTTAGAAAGATAGGCAGTGAATGAATCAACATCATGATCGAATAAAGGAGAAAAGAGATCACAAAAACCACGATCAAAAAATTCGATATGTTCATCAACATCCTCATGATATGATGAAACATATAGAGGAGTTGATGAGAAGCAAGAATGTTCACCCTCTACATTTTCGGAAATGACAAATGAAATATTGAGTGCATTTGTGAACACAAGTGTGTCCTCTCTGCTATGCAATAACAAACTACCATCTGGTGTATTTTGTGAATGATCAGAAGTAGATGCATCCATGAATGAATTCTCACACAGAAATCAACAATGACAGAATCACCTAAGATGTTAGGGAAGAGAAAATGAGGTGTGGATAGAGGGAGGTCATCCTTCACCATGGGTTCTTCTTCAGATTTTCACACATACTCATAATAATGATAGCGAAGGTTGGATACCCAACACCAACATCGTCAACAACTTGATCCACGTGAAAATAAGTGTGTTGTGCAGAACGGGAGAACACATCACAGTACAATCTGGAGGACCAATAGAATGCGGGGACGAAGGTTGAGGAAATAAGTCCAAGTGACAACTTATAGTCTTGCTAGCCAAATCTACGCAGAAATTAAGAGCAAGTGGGGTGGGAGGATGTGATAGTTCAATAGATATATGTGCACGTTCTCCCACCTCACACTATAGGTTCAGAGCTGTTTGATGAGATGAGGAAGGACAATCACTTGTGACAACAACCATGTCCACCTTGGATTTAGCAGCTCTAACATCGAGGTATGTTGGGGTTAGTTCGAATGATTCCAAGATATGCAGATTCTCATATATGTGAAGAAGATACTAAAATATTTCATTGAGAAATTTCCAATCAATTTCATCCTCTGGGAATTGAAATGCAAGATTATGAAAGAGATCCTAGAATTGCACCAAGGATTCATTAGGGGCTTTCTACAATTCAAGAATTTTTTTGTATATGCTCAACGATCAAACTCATTGAAAGTATTAGCGAAATCTATAACAAAGTTACCAAATGAGTGAATATAATTTTTGGGCAATGTGACAAGCCATTGCAATGGGTTCCTATGAAGCGCAAATGAGAACACCGTGCAGATCACGTAATCCTCTTGGTTTTCGAGCTTGTCACATAGATTGGTAAAGGCAAGACTATGCCTCTGCCAAGCTATTCCACCTTCCCCTTTAGATGTGTTATGTAACAAGTCATTCAAGAACTCCTCTGAGATTTCAAAGTCATTTTGATAAGACATACATATCGGATGACGAAGTGTAACATAAGTCATGATAAATGTGCAAAGATTCAAAACAGACTTTGAGGACTCAACTTGTCAACTGGCCCTCCTTCTAGCACCAGAAATGTTGACACTACTGGACCTGCTAACATGTCAGGGGATCTCCCCAGTATGAAGTCCCAACTAGACTTCAGACCATTTGGATTAGGAATCCCAACACTGGGTTGTAAATCTATGCCTTGACTACGATAGCGTGCAAATGTAATAAATATATCCTTGTCAGAAGCAAGTGTGTGACCTTGTAGTGAGTCAAGAGAGATTCATGGGAAGGTTCTAACACACGAAAGGGGAAAATAAGTGTATCCCTTAGAAGCCTATAATAGTACGCAACCTAAAAGGAACACACAAGTTGAATGACATCACAAACTAGAAATAAGAATAGTGAACAATCCAAAGTGATGATTCAAACCAAAAACACACTTCAATAAGAATCATACAATCACATACATAATAGTAAGTACATCAATGTGTAAGTTAAAACTACATGCATTGCTAGAGTAACCAGAATAGTTTAACTACAATAACAACATAAGCATGAAATGTGCTAACTGTGTTATATTATATAAAGTGAAAGTTCTATCGATACATACAACCATGATAGCCAGTAGCCCCAATAGTGGCATGCTACAGCCAACACCGCTTGCTCCTCCAAAGAGATGTACTTGCTCTACATTGTGGAGAAGTTAAGGCTCAACATGATACTCTCCAAGCCCTCTCTGAGGAATGCCTAGAATAAGCTTGGCTCCCAAAAGCCCATTCTATGAGGTATGAGGTTTTATTTATAACAAAGGGTGGGGTGACCCTTTACATTCCCCTTTGTGACTCTTGGACTACCCTCATGGCTCTTCAACTTTATTACATAAATCTTTACATTTCATATGATTGTTTGTATTCCACTAATGACACTTGGAATTTCTCTTTCCATCATGTTTACAAAAATGATACATTTTCCACATATACCCATGTGGGACAAAATTGGCTTGAGTTATTCACACAAGAAAATACTAAGACTCAGATGTTGTTATGAAACTAACTCAAAAAAAGATAGAAAAGATACATCAACGACTTAAAAATCAGCCTCTTTGAGGGGGCAACCTGTTTTACATTACACAAATGAACAATTCTTGGATGATACAAATGAAAAAACCTCCTTGCTATATATAGGATTCTAAGGGGTCACAATATAACCTAAGCCGACATAACAATAATAATATAAGGGCACAAAAATAACAATAGTGGGCTTCTATGGGGCACAATAATAACAATATGGGGACAATAGGGGCATAAAATAACAATAAGGGAAAAATGACAATAGTAATGGGGGAATCATTAGTATTATAGGGACCTAACAAATGGTTGTGGAAATACCATCTCGTTAACATCCTCTTTATGATCCTCAGTGATGAATTGATGCCATGCTTGGTAGTGTGCAATGGTGTCTGTGTACTCTTTGACGATGTCTTTCTCAAGATGAAATCTTGCCTCCATTGCTTCCAGGTATATTGATTTGGGACCTCTATCCAAATCATTCTGTAATATGCACAGCTTAGTCCTAAGCAAGGTTGGACTGGTGATGTACATCCACTGTTATCGGTGCTGACTTGAAAATTTGTGCTGGTGGTCATGAGCATCAACTTATCAAAGTTCGTATCAAGCTCCAGTCTGACTTGGTTCTTCTATTTGGCCTCGGTGAGTGTACCAATCGATAGGGTGCCATAATTTCGCACCACAACATCCTGACGATGAACCACACTGGTTGGTTCGAAACACGTCGACAAATGATGTTTCATGTGATCTTTGCCGAAAAATATTTTGTAAACATCCAAACTCCTGTACAACAGTGCATATGAAGCCTCAACACTAGTGATGAGATGCAGGAGTTCCTCATAGTTCTGGATTAGACTTTGGATGTGTGCTTTGTCCAAATCTACCTGTGGCTTCATCATCTTATGCAAGTGAAGTAGAGCTCCCTTGTACATCACTATCCATGTCTGTACATGATCAACTGCTACATGTATATTTGTAAGTGTTCGTGCTATCTTGGCGCAACACTGCTGATTACCATGTAGATGGACAACTTCCTTGTGCGTGGTGACGAACCTGTCATACAGTCTCCACGTGAATTTCTTAAGAGCCAATACTTCAGCAAGTATGGCTTTCTTCATCTCTAATTTAGTGGATCTTGTTGATTGTTCCTCTCTCTGCCTGGCTGCTTGCAACTCGTTTATCATGCACTCATTTTCTGCTATCAAGAACTTAACACTCGAGTTCATATCTTCGACATAAACCTTTATAGCATTAGCCAAGGTGACTAGATGTCTTCATACATCTGACAAAATCACTTGTTCTTCAAATTATGTAGGTGATGCATGCTCATCCAGAGTGCATGCTCTATGTGCTTATACAACTCTATGTTGTTACTCATTAAAGGCTATGTTGTACACATCTGTTCCCAAATGGTCCTTAAGGATAATGGTATTGCCTTGTTCACTTGGGACTTGCTTTATTGTTGGAGCTGGTGAAGCCTGTGGAGTGACCTCGGTTGCTTTTGGCATGAGGTTGATATCCTAATCCTATTCTGGCTTCTCACCTTGTTCTTCATCTATTGCTGGTTCAGAGTCTTCAACGTGTGTTAGCGCAGTTTGTGAAGCTTTCACTTCCTCCTGTGCCACTCTACTGCCACGCTAATAGGTTTATTAAGCCTAGAGGAGTTATAATAGTATCTCCATCGGTCTTCCTCTGGCCAATGACACGCCTTGTGGATCCAAGAATAGTACACTCTCACACAGTGGCCACTACATAAACCATGTGGATGTACGGATTGAAACTCTTGGTGCCAAACTTAAACTTCTTGAAGTCTGATTCTTTCAAACACCCAGTCACATACAACCTAATTCGCATAGGAAGCGTAGGCCATGGTGCCTTCTTATTCCTACGCAATCTAGTTGATAACCCTGTCGAGATGTGGTATGCAACCTCCTGTATGACCAGCTTGTTCGAGGTAAACCTCGGCAACACATGCAGACCTTTCTCCACGATGTACATCCTGTTGAAGGTGCCCTCAAGTGAGGCGTGCCAATCTATAAAGTTCATCAACACGTCCATTGCTACCTACGACATATAGGGCAAATCTTGTTAAAAGATCATTGTGTACAGAGGGACAATGCAATGGTCAGATATTCTAGCCATTACTCCATAGTAGCTACAGTTTGAGAGAAACTTGCAATATACGTTCACATCACTCTTTGAAGGTGTCCATGCCAAACCCATGCTAGGAAAATATTGATGGGCTTAGATTGCAACGAATAGGTAGGTAGACAAGAAGAATCTTGCTTGCTAATCCTTGGGTGAACTCCGAGCATTGGATACATGCACTTTCAGTTAGAGATCCAACATGTTAGACCAATTGAAAGGTTTTCCTTCACTAAACATGAGAGTGATGAGGAGCCTTCGGTACTTCAACATATTTCTGATATAGTGTAGAATCGACCTCAAGCCAACAAGTACCTGAGATAACCATAAGCTCGGGTTGAAGTGTCTCGACACCTTGTGGGGTTTCCACTTCATCAATAGGTAGATCATCGATGATAGGTGGCTTAGAAAGATAGGCAGTGAATGAATCAACATCGTGATCGAATGAAGGAGAAAAGAGATCACAAAAACCACGATCAAAAAATTCGATATGTTCATCAACATCCTCTTGATATGATGAATCATATAGAGGAGTTGATGAGAAGCAAGAATGTTCACCCTCTACATTTTCGGAAATGATAGATGAAATATTGAGTGGATTTGCAAACACAAAGTGTGTCCTCTCTGCTATGAAATAACAAACTGACATCTGGTGTATTTTGTGAATGATCAAAAGTAGATGCATCTAGGAATGAATTCTCACACAGAAATCAACAATGGCAGAATCACCTAAGATGTCAGGGAAGAGAAAATGAGGTGCGGACAGAAGGAGGTCATCCTTCACAATGGGTTCTTCTTCAGATTCCCACACATACTCATAATAATGATAGCAAAGGTTGGCTACCCAACACCAACATTGTCAACAACTTGATCCACGTGAAAAACAAGTGTGTTGTCCAGAACAGGAGAACACAACCCAGTAAAATCTGGAGGACCAATAGAATGCGGGGACCGAGGTTGAGGAAAGAAGTCCAAATGAAAATCGACAGTCTTGCTAGCCGAATCTACACAGAAATTAAGAGCAAGTGGGGTGGGAGGATGTGATAGTTCAACAGATATATGCGCACCTTCTCCCACCTCACACTACACATCCGGAGTTGTTTGATGACATGAAGAAGGAAAATCACTTGTGACAACAACCATGTACACCTTGGATTTAGCAGCTCTAACATTGAGGTATGCTGGGGTTATTTTGAATGATTCCAAGATATGAAGATTCTCATATATGTGAAGAAGATACTGAAATATTTCATTGAGAAATTTCCAATCAATTTCATCCTCTGGGAATTGAAATGCGATATTACGAAAGAGATCCTAGAATTGCACCAAGGATTCATTAGGGGCTTTCTACAATTCAAGAATTTTTTTGTATATTCTGAATCATCAAACTTATGGAAAGTATTAGCGAAATCTATAACAAAGTTACCAAATGAGTGAACATAATTTTGGGCAATGTGACAAGCCATTGCAATGGGTTCCTATGAAGCGTGAATGAGAATACCGTGCAAATCACGTAATCCTCATGGTTTTCAAGCTTGTCACATAGATTGGCAAAGGCAAGACTATGCCTCTGCTAAGCTATTCCACCTTCACCTTTAGATGTGTTATGTGACAAGTCATTCAAGAAATTCTCTGAGATTTCAAAGTCATTTCGATAAGACATACTTATCAGATGACGAAGTGTAACATAAGTCATGATAAATGTGCGAAGATTCAAAATAGACTTTGAGGACTCAACTTGTCAACTGGCCCTCCTTCTAGCAACAGAAATGTTGACACTACTGGACCTGCTAACATGTTAGGGGATCTCCCCGGTAAGAAGCCCCAACTAGACTTCAGACCATTTGGATTAGGAATCCCAGCACTAGGTTGTAAATCTATGCCTTGACTGCGATAGTGTGCAAATGTAAGAAATATATCCTTGTCAGAAGCAAGTGTGTGACCTTGCAGTGAGTCAAGAGAGACGCATGGGAAGGTTCTAACACACGGAAGGGGAAAATAAGTGTACCCCTTAGAAGCCTATAATAATACGCAGCCTGAAAGGAAAACACAAGTTGAATGACATCACAAACTAGAAATAAGAATAGTGGACAATCCAAAGTGATGAGTTAAACCAGTAACACACATCAATAAGATTCATACAATCACATATAGAATAGTAAGTACACCAATGTGTAAGTTAAAACTACATGCATTGCTAGAGTAACCAAAATAGTTTAACTACAATAACAACATATGCATGAAACATGCTAACTGTGTTATATTATATAAAGTGAAAGTTCCATCCATAGATACAACCATGACAACCACTAGCCCCAATAGTGGCACATTACAGTCAACACCGCTTGCTCCTCCAAAGAGATGTACTCACTCTAGATTGTGGAGAAGCTAAGGCTCGTCATGATACTCTCCAAGCCCTCTCTGAGAAATGCCTAGAAAAATCTTGGCTCCCAAAAGCCCATTCTATGAGGTATGAGGTTTTATTTATAACAAAGGGTGAGGTGACCCTTTACATTCCCCTTTGTGACTCTTGGACTACCCTCATGGCTCTTCAACTTTATTACAAAAATCTTTACATTTCATATGATTGTTTGTATTACACTAATGACACTTGGAATTTCTCTTTCCATCATGTTTACAAAAATGATACATTTTCCACATATACCCATGTGGGACAAAATTGGCTTGAGTTAGTCACACAAGAAAATACTAAGACTTGGATGGTGTTATGAAACCAGCTCACAAAAAGATAGAAAAGATAGATCAACGACTTAGAAATCAGCCTCTTCGAGGGGGCAACCTCTTTTACATTACACAAATGAACAATTCTTGGATGATACAAATGAAAAAACCTCCTTGCTATATATAGGAGTCTAAGGGGTCACAATATAACCTAAGCTGACATAACAATAATAATATAAGGGCACAAAAATAACAATAATGGGCTTCTATGGGGCACAAAATAACAATAAGGGAAAAATGACAATAGTAATGAGGGAATCACTAGTATTATAGGGACCTAACAAACGGTTGTGGAAATACCATCTCATCAACATCCTCTTTATGACCCTCAGTGATGAATTGATGCCATGCTTGGTAGTGCGCAATGGGGTCTATGTACTCTTTGACGATGTCTTTGTCGAAATGAACTCTTTCCTCCATTGCTTCCAGGTATATTGATTTCGGACCTCTATCCAACTCATTCTGTAATATGCGTAGCTTAGTCCTAAGAAAGGTTGGACTGGTGATGTACATCCGCATGTTATCAGTGCTGACTTGCAAATTTGCATTGGTGGTCATGAGCATCAACTTATCAAAGTACGCATCGAGCTCCAGTCTGACTTGGTTCTTCTATTTGGCCTCGGAGAGTGTACCAATCAATAGGGTGCCATAATTTCTCACCACAACATCCAAACTCCTGTACAACAGTGCATATGGAACCTCAACACTAGTGATGAGCTACAAGAGTTCCTCATAGTTCTGGATTAGACTTTGGATGCGTGCTTTGTCCAAATCTACCTATGGCTTCATCATCTTATGCAAGTGAAGCAGAGCTCCCTTGTACATCATTTTCCATGTCTGTACATGATCAACTGCTACATGTATATATGTAAGTGTTCGCGCTATCTTGGCACAACACTGTTGATTACCATGTAGATGGAAAACTTCCTTGTGCATGGTGACGAACCTGTCATACAGTCTCCACGTGAATTTCTTAAGAGCCAATACTTCAGCAAGTATGGCTTTCTTCATCTCTAATTTAGTGGATCTTGTTGATTGTTCCTCTCTCTGCCTGGCTGCTTGCAACTCCTTAATCATGCACTCATTTTCTGCTATCAAGAACTTCACACTCGAGTTCATGTCTTCGACATAAACCTTTATAGAGTCATCCAAGGTGACTAGATGTCTACATACATCTGATAAAATCACCTGTTCCTCAAATTATGTAGGTGATGCATGCTCATCCAGGGTGCATGCTCTACATGCTTGTACAACTCTACGTTGTTACTCATTAAAGGCTATGTTGTACATGTCTATTGCCAAATGGTCCTTAAGGGGAATGGTATTGCCTTATTCACTTGGGACTTGCTTTATTGTTGGAGCTGGTGAAGCCTGTGGAGTGACCTTGGTTTCTTTTGGCATGAGGTCGATATCTTGATCCTATTCTGACTTCTCACCCTGTTCTTCATCTACTGCTGGTTCGGAGTATTCAACGTGTGTTAGCACAGTTTGTGCAGCTTTCACTTCCTCCTGTGCCACTCTACTGCCACGCTAATAGGTTTATTAAGACTAGAGGATTTAAAATAGTATCTCCATCAGTCCTCCTCTAGCCAATGACATGCGTGGATCCAAGAATAGTACACTCTCACACAGTGGCGACTACATAAACCATGTGGACATACGGATTGAAACTCTTGGTGCCGAACTTAAACTTCTTGAAGTCTGATTCTTTCAAACACCCGGTCACATACAACCCAATTCGCATAGGAAGCATAGGCCATGGTGCCTTCTTATTCCTATGCAATCCAATTGATAACCGTGTCGAGATGTGGTATGCAACCTCCTGTATGACCAGCTTGTCCAGGGTAAACCTCGGCAACACATGCAGAGATTTCTCCACGATGTACATCCCATTGAAGGTGCCCTCAGGTGAGGCATACCAATCTATAAAGTTCATCAACATGTCCATTGCTACCTAGGACATGTAGGGCAGATCTTGTTAAAAGATCATTGTGTACAGAGGGGCGATGAAATGGTCAGATATTCTAGCCATTACTCCATGATAGCTGCAGTCTAAGAGAGACTTGCAATATAATTTCACTTCACTCTTTGAAGGTGTCCATGCCCAACCCATGCTAGGAAAATATTGATGGGCTTAGATTGCAATGAATAGGTAGGCAGACATGAATAATCTTGCTTGCTAATCCTTGGGTGAACTCCGAGCATCGGATACATGCACTTTCAGTTAGAGATCCAACATGTTAGACCAGTTGAAAGGTTTTCCTTCACTTACATTCGATCCAACATAGCAACCCAACTCTGTGGAAAGGTCTCTATAGCCCCTTGGTCATACAAGAAACATGCAAAGATGACCAAGAACTGGTATGCCTTCCTAAGTGTCTCCGTCTTTTATATATGGTTGGGTGTCACCATGAACTTTGTTAGCTCCCTTACCCAATGCTTCGAGATGTCTCTTGTGTTCGTGCTCCTATTGGGAGTGTAGAATAGTGCATCCATCCTGCTCACCGACAATGGAAAATGATACATATGCTAAAAATATTCCATCCTGAAGGAAGTAATCTTTGCTCCACTAACACTGATCAATATCATTATCTCAAGATCAGTGTGTAAGAAAATCCATCCGATCACATTTGTGAATGGGAACACGGTAAAACTGCATGCAACCTTGTACAATCCTAACTTATGGATGTTCACATAGACCTGTCATTCCTCTAGATTCTCCTCAGAATTTCCTAAATAAATAGTGTTGATATCTTGCCATGTGATCTTGATATCTTAATCGATGAATAGGTCGGTGTCTATGTACATGGGAAAGCTCATAGAGCCCTGTTCAACCACATCCCTAGTATTGCTTTCAACTGTGTCTTTTGATCGATTTCTTTTGGAGGCCATGATACTTGTACTACTAAGAAGATGTTTAAAACCTATAGTACCTAGAGACAGAGAAGACACTCACAGTGAGATAATGTTAGTTAAAAAAATCAAGAAACTCGGGAGACATTCGGGCAATAAACTAGTGAGTATAGGGCAAGATTTTACAACATTGACCCGAGGAAGATGGGTGACTATCAACTGGAACTATGCATTGTGCAATCTGAACTGCCATTGAGGTTGACTGCTGATTGGAACTACGCAATGCATAGTCCAGTGAGACTTCCTTCCGACTGAAACTGCGTAATGCGCAGAACAGTCAGGTTGGATTGTTGGCTGGAACTGCACATTGCACAGTTCCAGTGGGAACGGTTGGGCACTGTCTCCTAAGATTTCGAAAAGCATATATAGGAGACAGTGTGGGAAACCTATATGCAATTTCTGGAGGTAAGGTAGATCCTTGACTTCCAAGAATGCGTAGAGCATGCTAGGAGAGTCAAGATCTTGGCCAAGCTAGCTCAGATCTGCCCAATGGAAACCTGAAGACACGAAGGAATGAATGTGTGTGCGAAGCTGGTTAAAATATTAGTGAAATATACATGCATGAAATTCAAGGAAGTGTAGAAATAAGTCAAATGACAAAACCAAGAAGCTGAAGTGAGTCGCCACAACAATGACTGTGAGTGTAGAAACAATATTATGCATGCGGCACTAAGGAAAGCTTATGAAAAATTTGAAACAACACTTCTACAAGCTAAAACATAATGAAACGCGATCCTTCGTTCAATAAAACCAAGGAAACAACACTCATACAAGTCGAAAACCAAAAAGCGAGAAAAAAGCAACAAAAGGCATGAAAAACAAAACTTACTCGGAAAATTTGCGCCAATTGTGACGAACATTCTTAGATGCCTTGGGAATGCCTGAGATCTAAGATAGAATGTGAAGAATATATTTGCCGAAATTAGGGTTTATGCCATGCATGCCACAAATCTAGGGAAAATTGACACTTAGCGGGGAGATTCTAAAAACGACTTTGCATGTAACTCTTGCTGCTAAAAATAGATCCCTAAAATTTGTGGATGCTTTCTCACTTTCTTTTTTGGTTTTTTGGGAAACACTGCCCAACATGCAAAGAATGATTGCACAATTCTAGAGTGAATCAAACAACCTACCAGCACATGAAACGGAAAACCACTTAGGGAAAAATTTTGCGTTGTATCTGAGTTGTGGCCCTCATTGGTTGGCCATCTCTATGCAATTTTCCAGAGCAGTGATGTTGGGGTTCTCTATGAATTTCTGGAGAGCAGTGCAACTAGCTAGTTCTATACAATTCCGGAGAACAATGCAATTGGCCTTGGCTGCTCTATGTATTTCCGGAGAGCAGTGCAGCTAGGCCAATTCTGCACATTTTTGGAGGGAAGTACAACTGGCCTGGGCTGCCTTGTGAAATTCTAGAGAAGAGTGCCAGTTGGTTCAAACTACACATTTATGGAGAGCAATGTCAGTTGGCCTTCTCTACGTAATTTTCAGAGCAAGGGTGATTGGCCTGCTATACGCAATTTCCGAGTGCAGGGTAGCTATTGGGTTCCTCTGCGCAATTCATAAGGGGAAAGAAAGTTGTCCCCCAGGTTTGCAAGTTTTTCCCGACAACCTATTAATCGGATGTCAACCAAGTGCTCGGTGTGCTTGTGGTTAACCAACAGGACAAGTGATTGAAAACAAGTTGTTAAATGACAGATGAAATCAAATAAACACAAGTACCTGATCAATGCAGGATAACTGCGTTGGTTTCGAGGAGGGAGGCTCCAAAACGAAGCGAAGGCAAAATTTTGGAGGGTAGTGGTAGCCGCTAGAACAAGTTGACAAGTCTAGAATTAGCATATGCTACTCTACGTCCAATATATGTTTTTTTTCATGTTTTTATTATTATTATTATTATTATAAGATAGATAGGTCAAATTCTAGTAATTTATTGATCAAATTCGTAAACTATCTCAGTTTCTTTTTCACATCTAAGTGAATCTAAGAATCAAAAGTCATGTCTTTGAAATATATATATATATATATATATATATATATATATATATATATATATATATATATATATAATTGTTGTATAGCTAAATGAACATTGCAAAGTTAAGAACTAATACGAGTTTTGTATTGAAACCAGGTGTTGGTCAATTCCCAAAAACACATTAGGACGAAAGAATCTACCTCCTTTGCTCTACTATATATATATAATTGTTGTATAGCTAAATGAACATTGCAAAGTTAAGAACTAATACGAGTTTTGTATTGAAACCAGGTGTTGGTCAATTCCCAAAAACACATTAGGACGAAAGAATCTACCTCCTTTGCTCTACTAAGGGTGTTGAAGATTAAAAGAACTTTCTCTTCTATTGTGTGGCCCTTAATCACATTCGTTTTCCTTTTCTAAACATTTGTCGTACTACCAGTGTTCTTGACTTCTTAAGTTAACTTCTTAAGTTAACAAAATTACAGTAATTTTGGAATGCTTCTTTCTATTCCTTGTGATCATAGAAACCAACTATTAAAGAGCCTGAGTTCTTAACTTTAGATAAACTATATTAATCTTTATGAATGTTAACAATTATCATCATCATTAATACATATATTAAATTACTAAATTATAAAAAAAACTTAAAATAAATAACTTCTATATTTTTAAAATCATTTTAAACATAAATTTTCAAATCTAGTATATAATTGAAAGAAAAATTACACTAATTATTATTTATAAAAGTCTATCTTTATTAGAAACATAAACTGAGTATTATTTATGAAAGTCAATCTTTATTACAAACATAAACAACCTCTGCTTTAGTTATTGAAACATTATTAGGAATTCAAAACAATCTATGTTTTAAGTTTTTAGAACATATAATTTATTGCTTTAAAATAATTATTATAATTATTATAATAAAAATATTAAAAAATAAAAATTTTAAATTTATAAAAACAATTAATTAAATTTAGAAATGAAAAAAATAATAATTACTTGATGATTTAATGTCTTTGTGATAAATAAATTTAAACATTTATGAAGTGTAAATGAGTTGATTTTAATAAATCAATTTAAATATCTATAAAATATAGATTAAATAGGGTTCCCTTAGCCGAGAGATTGAGAATAAAAAGCAATTTTGAGAAACTAAACAATCCCAAAAAAATTTCGAAGTTAAACTACCATTCTATATATAAACAAACAAATTATTTATATATATAATAACACATTCTGTTTTGGCAAATAGGAACAATCTAAGGATGTGTGATGCACCTCTTATATTTAGTTTAGATATGAAAGGTTTGTTAGACTGTGATGTGATTTCATGCTAGAGTTCAATACCATAAAAAATTCTGGAGGCACTCAAAATCTCTAAGCTGGACAGCTGTATCAAATTGTAAGTGAGATTTCCAAAAAAAAATTACAAAATATGTTAGAAAGAAGATTTTAAGAATATTTTATTTAATAATTTAATACACATGCCAAAATTGGAAACTTCCAGAGCAACCGTTACTCCCTGCCAGTTGTGGCTCCTCATTCCATGTCTATGGACAGCGGTGTGGCATTCATAGATGCACACGGCCATCACCTCTCTGGGAGATCGTTTTCCCCACAAAAACTAATTCTTGCTGCGTGTATCATTCATGGTTTCACCAGGACTTTTAAGTTCACACGTGAAATGGACGCGGAGGAGTTTCAATCCCTTTGTCGCGTATGGCTCGTATGTTTTGTGAATGAGAATTGAAACGTCAACCCTAGATATATATTTTGTGAATCAGAATTGAAACACCAAACCCCAGATATTTCTTATATTTTGCGAACGAGAATTGAAAGGTCAAACCCTAAATGTATCTTTTCTATCGTTTTCGAGGCGATGAAACGCTTGCAGATTTATTGTACGGAATCCCCCCTCTCCGACCTCGGTGTCTACCTTTCTTGCATTTATTTCAAATGTTGTGCATTTGGTAGTTTTTTGACATGGTATCACAATCCCACGGATGCATTACTTAACGCCATGTTCCTTATTTGAGAAATTACTGCTCTTATTACAAAGCCATCGTCTTTTTCTCAGGAATTAATGCTCTTTCGATGGTATAGGCAGCCACCTGCTTGTATCACTCCATTGGCCAGGGAAATAAGCGTCTGAGGGAGTCGCTTTATCAGGCCATGGAAAAGAACAGTAATCCATAAAACGTACAATTAGTTACAAAATATTTCAAAACCTAAAACATTTATGTCACTTATTCTTTAAATAGTTACGATATTCGAACACTTATAAGTTCATATCATAGAGAAATATGGAATTACTTGTAGCATAAAATCGTGGCTTGTACTTGGGTATCATTTGTATCCATAGGTGAATCTGCTGGTGACGGTCCCTCTGTAAAACCTACCTGGGGATGGTTGTGTAAAGGCCATGCGACGGTGTGCCTTTGACAGTACATGCAAATGAGAGTCGGACTTGTAAATAAAGGGCAGAGTAATCACATTACTAAGCCCTACTAAGACGATAAATATTTGCTGTCCTGCAGTGGTGGGGTGTGGTGATTAGTATTGCCTAATCCATTTTAGCGACGGCATTACATCTTTTAAATTTCATTAATTGTAGATTAGGGTTATTGGAGAACCTAGTCATAAAGTCAACTAAGTAGGTTAGGAGTCGTAACAAAGTCAATTATTGACAGTTGATTTTCCGAAGATTTCAATCTGCCGCATAGTCTAAACAGGCGGAAAATAATAGGAAATCCAGCATGATTTTGCAGGAAACTTTAGGAAATTGGGCTTTCCAGATTTTATGTGCCCCATGGTTCTGGATTGTGTTGAATTCATTTTCACGTCGAACAAACAGTTTTTTTTTTAAGAATTTCTCCCTCTATTCCCGGAAATGATAGTTTGAATTTTATTATCAATTGTGATTCTTATTAATTCTCAATTAGAGTCATCACGCAGATTCTATACACAAAGTCGTCAACTAAGAGAACCATTAATTTTATTATTGCCTTTAGGATTGACCTGGATTTACGATTAAGTCACTTAATTGTAAATTGAAATCATCTAATAATGTGTACCTTGTAGGGAGTTTGTTCACTTGTCATACGGATTTCAGCATTAAAAGCGGCTGTGAAATCTTGGTGGTATCTTAATGGGTCAATCGTTGATTTAGGATGCCTTTTTTTAAGAGAAAAAAACAGAACATTTTTCATTACAAAGAAAATGTTTTACATAGACTTGATTCTTGTTCCCTCTTGTCTACTGTCCAACATGTAAACATATGTGTTGATACCCAATACTAGCCAAAAATCCAATAGAATTAATAACAATGTATAACCACAAAAAAATATGATAGTGGGGAAAATACAAGACAATTACAAAAAACACGGAATAACTATATCAAAAATAGGGTAGGATGGGATACCCAAAACCATAGGGTGTATAGAAGAAATGCCATGAAAACTAGATCATATATTAAAGCAACCATGGTTAATAATCGAGCCATCCATGACCTGCTCGTAATGCATATGCTCGGGCACAATAGACAGAGCTCGATTAGATAGAGCATGGGCTTTTGAGTTTTGTTCTTTGTAGAGATGCTAAAATGACATACAAAGATATCTTAGTGAAGAGCGCTTTTAATTACCAAATCTTTTACAACCAGTTGCAAAGAGAGGAAACCTCTATAGCATTCCTACTTTGGATCCAATGAATGATGGTAAGAGAATCCCAATGATCAGGATCCTTCCAATGTTGAGCCACAGGGAAACTTGCAAGGCACCCGATAAAGCCAACACTTTCGCGCTATAGTTACGCAATTACCTCTAAAACCAATGAAAACAGAAGAGGATGGAAGGCTCGATATGAAAGGAGGCACCACATTCACAACGACCACCAGATGAGGCCCATCGAAGTAGCAAATAGGGAAAATATTGCCCAAATCAACAAGAGTAATAGACCGGGGAGAGGTCTTGGAAGATACTACCCAAATCAACAAGAGTAATAGACCAAGGAGAGTTATTGGGATGTTGGAGGTACTACACACCTAAGACCTTCATTACTAGCATATGCAGACACTTAGTTAGAGCATGAGACTACATGAAAGATCCTTTCTACATGATTTACTCCCTGATTTGCTCCTCCTTTCACTCCGCAACTCGCTAGTTCTTCTGCATGATTTACTCCCTGATTTGCTCCTCCTTTCACTCCACAACTGGCTAGTTCTCTCCGGAACTTGTTGTAGGTGTTGAGTCCTCTCATTGATCACCACTATGGCACATTACCTTGGGATCTTCACCCAATAATGCTATATCATGAGCATTGTAACCTATTTTCTGTATCAATCATTATTTTTTTGTGCTTTCGATTATTTTAGTGTTTTTGCTCTGCAAAGCTATGTGTTCAATCTTTACTAGCTAGATTCATCTGTGTATGTTTTCTAACACATTTACATGGTATCAGAGCCCACAGGTTGCTAGATAAAAGGTGCACCAGTACTTTATTTTGCAGGTATTACAGCTTGGAGATCGAAGATCGACAGAAAAATGGAGTTTCCCAAAGCATCGATCCTAACACCGTACAACTATCACGAATGGAAGGACCAAATGGCTCGATACCTTCATCAAAAAGGGTTGTACAGGGTTACCATGGCTGCAGAAGTGGAACCCACTTCAGCGATAGAAAAATCCGAGTACATCAACCACATGGATGAGGCCCACGTATCCATATGCATGTGCATCTCCCCAGAGTTGCGGTTTCATCTATCTGCCTGCAATACTCCCAGTGAGATTTGGAAAAAGGTTGAAGAACTCTATGAGAAATAGGATGAGATGAAAGGACATCTGCTTGAAGTGGAGCTGCTCTCATTGGATCCATGGAACTATGACAGAATTCAAGACTTCTTCACCAAATATAATGATCTATTGTTGTAACTCAAGGGTTGTGGAATTGAAAAATCCAAGGAGGAGAGTCGCCAAGCTCTCTCTATTATGTCAAAGCTCGGAACAGAATACTCCGTCTTTGTGTCTACATTTCATTCAGTAAAGCTCGCAACAGGTAAATCCTACACTATGCCTTCTCTCAAAGAGTTCATGGAGTCCCTCACTTTTGAGCAAGATAAACTCATTGGCATGGGGAAAATCAAACCTCCAAGAGAACATGCACTTGTTGTGCATGATGGCAGCCACAATAAAAATCACAGATCTGATTCAAATTAGAAAAATCAGTAGCAAAAAGACAAGGGAAAAGCGCATTCCCATCCAAAGAATGAAGCGTACACCAAGCCCTTCAATGAATCCTCCGACTCCAGAAATGAAAATGGGAAGAAAGGAGACAAATGCACCTACTGTCACCGAGGATTCCATCCGGAATCCTCCTGCATGAAGAAACAAATTGACCAAATGGAAGAAATTCTTCAGAAGCACAACCTCGGGGACGACATCCCTCAGGGCACCAAGAAGAAAACTGAGGATTTTCTACATGAGAAAGGTAACAATTTTCATGCTTTAGTTGCAATTAACTCTTCCCCTCATGCATGGATTATAGATTCTGGTGCATCACATCATATGGCTACTACAAAGGAAGTCTATTCCTCTTTGGATGGATGCAAAGGACCTCCCATTCTCATGGGAGATGACTCACCTATTGAGATCACCAGAAAGGGTAGAGTGGCAGTTTTACACGAAAGCTTTGAAGATGTGCTTCATGTTCCAAAATTTTCAGTAAACCTGCTTTCAGTTTATCAGATCACTCATTCCTGCACTGGAAAGAGAGTGGAATTCAATCCAGATGTAGGGAACATATATGTACTTGGGTATCATTTGTATCCATAGGTGAATCTGCTGGAGACGGTCCCTCTGTAAAACCTACCTGGGGATGCTTGTGTAAAGGCCATGGGATGGTGTGCCTTTTACAGTACATGCAACTGAGAGTCAGACTTGTAAATAAATGGAAAAGTAATCACATTACTAAGCCCTACTAAGACGATAAATATTTGCTGTCCTGCAGTGGTGGGGTGTGGTGATTAGTATAGCCTAATCCATTTTAGCGACAATATTACATCTTTTAAATTTCATTAATTGTAGATTAGGGTTATTGGAGGACCTAGTCATAAAGTCAACTAAGTAGGTTAGGAGTCATAACAAAGTCAATTACTGACAGTTGATTTTCCGAAGATTTCAGCTGCCGCATAGTCTAAACAGGCGGAAAATAATAGGAAATCTAGCATGATTTTGCAGGAAACTTTAGGAAATTGGGCTTTCCAGATTTTATGTACCCCATGGGTCTGGATTGTGCTGAATTCATTTTCACGTCGAATAAACAATTTTTTGAAGAATTTCTCCCTCTATTCCCGGAAATGATAGTTTGAATTTTATTATCAATTGTGATTCTTCTTAATTCTCAATTAGAGTCATCAGGCAGATTCTATACACAAAGTCGTCAACTAAGAGAACCATTAATTTTATTATTGCCTTTAGGATTGACCTGGACTTACGACTAAGTCACTTAATTGTAATTTTAAATCATCTAATAATGTGTACCTTGTAGGGAGTTTGTTTTACATAAAATTGATTCTTGTTCCCTCTTGTCTACTGTCCAACATGTGAACATATGCGTTGATAACAAATACTAGCCAAAAATCCAATAGAATTAATAACAATGTGTAACCAGAGGAGGGCGCAAAAAATATGATAGTGGGGGAAAATACAAGACAATTACAAAAAACAGTTAAAAATAATCAATATTATTTTGTATTAGTGGAGAAATGGTTACATAGTTGTAACGTATCTCCTTAGTTTAGGATTTGTTCCTAGATTTTAGGAGTTTGTTTACAACTACCTAATTTCTAGTGATGTATTTAATATTGTAATATTCATTTGATGGGATAGTAGAGTGAACGAGAGAAAGAGTCTCCTCTTTGTTTGAGTGCAGTCTCCAGGTGCTGTACACACCTGTGAGCTGCAACTCCTTCATTTAATTCAAAGTCTGATTTTTATCTTGGTATCAGAGCTTGGGGTAGAGATAGCCTCAATTTTTTTTTTTTTCTAGGGATGTATCATTAGCTACATATCTGTAGTGGTAGGAGAGCATGTTAATGTAACTGTGTGATCAGGTGGAACCGCAGTAACACCTGGAGTGAAGACGGATCTCAGATGACTGATCATCTTTGAGTGAAAGAAAGGGTTGGCTCGAACTTGTTGCGCGCCAGTAAAAGCAGAAGCGGATTGGCGCGATTTTTAGAGAACAGACGCGCCCATTGGTGCGGGTTTGAAGCTGATAAGTGCGCCATCAAAATCGTGACTGAATTGGCACGGATCCGTGGTTGTTAATCGCGACAATTTAATTTTTCTTCTCTGAAATTGGCGTGGATTCGTGGTTGTTCAGAGCGCCAAAGAGCCAACCTCTTTCTCTCTGAAAATCTGCAATTTTTCGTATCAGATCGGAGTTGCCCGGTGGTGGCACGTCGAGATTTCTGCTCGATGGTAGCAGATTTGATTTGCCAGGTGGGGGCGAATTGAGGTTCCTTGATCCACTCGGAGGTAGCAGATCGGACCTGCCCCGTGGTGGCGAATCAGAGCTATGTGATCTGCTCAGTGAAAGCAGATTGGTTTTTTTCCCGGTGGTGGTACAGTGTAGCTCCTCGATCTGTTCAGTGGAAGCAGATCGCCTTTGCCCAGTGGTGGCGCGTTGGAGCTTGTTTGTTGATGTGTTCGGTGGTAGTAGATCGGGTTTTCCCAATGGTGGCATAGTGAAGTCCCTGATCTGTTCGGTGGCAGCAGATCGGACTTGCCCGGTGGTGGCACAGTGAAGTTCCTGATCTGTTCGGTGGTAGCAGATCGGACTTGCCCGGTGGTGGCACAGTGAAGTTCCTGATCTGTTCGGTGGTAGCAGATCGGACTTGCCCGGTGGTGGCCGATTGGAGTGTTCATTTGGGCGAAAATGAACAACAGTATAGGATCATACCTCCACGAGTCTGGCAAACTCGATGGATCGTATTTCTCCAACTGGAAATTTAAAATGCAAACTTTGTTGGAGAGCATAAATGCATGGTCGATCGTTGAGGGAAATGAGCAGATATCTGGAACAGCGACCCAAGAACAAGATTGGGATAAAAGAGAAACGAAAGCAAAAGTTATACTGGAGATATCTATTAAGGATAATATTATCCCACATAGCAGATATTCTAAGTCGGCTGCTGATATATGGACAACGATCAAGAACTTGTATGAGACTTAGAATACAAATCATGTTCTGCACCCAAGGGAAAAATGTTTGCATTGAAGATGGACGAGAATGAGTCTGTTGCTGGATTCATGGCCAAATTCAAGGATCTGAGTGATAAACTGGGAGCTATTGGGGAGAAGGTATCTGACTCAGATCTGGTCACACTCACATTGAACAGAATCACTGATGAATACCAGATGTTCATCACATGACTGTCAGCGAGGGAGAAAGCCCCTTCATTTGATGAGCTGACAACGATTCTGCTCCAAGAGGAGGAGCGACGACAAAATCTGAAAACTCAGAGCAATGACCTTGCTCTGATGGAAAAGAGGCGACAATACAAAGGAAAGCAGCACCAACACCAACACCAACAACCGCAGCAGCAGCAGCAGAAAGGAGCCAACTCGTTTCAAAAGAGATCATTCAGAGGTATGACTGATAATTATGTTAAGAGATGTTTTTATTGTGGGAAACCTGGTCATCAGATTAAAGAATTTTATAAGTGGCAGGCGGATGAAAGAAGAGGCAAACAGAGGAAACATCAGGGGTGTTTTGCTGGAGAAGAGGAGGACCACAACCATGATCTTCGACTATTCACAGTCGATTGTGCTCTTTCAGCATCAAAGGGAGATGAGGACAACATATGGTATGCCGACTCTGGCGCATCCTCACATATGACCGATAAGAGGGACTATTTTGAATTTCTTGAAGAATCTGCATGTGGATCAAAAATTTATCTAGGAGATGACAGTGGGTATGAGATCAAAGGATGTGGAGATATTCCTGTGAAGCTACCTAGTGGCGACATTAAACATCTTAAAAATGTATTATATGTTCCAGGAATTAAGAAAAACTTGATCTCTGTCTCAATGATTACAGACCAGGACATGCAGGTGCAATTCTTTAAGAATGGTTGTGTCATTAACGATAGCTAGATGGAAATAGTTGCAACAGGAGTGCGCGTGGGGAATTTGTACAGATTGGATGCAAAGAGTATGCCACGACAAGCAATGGTTGTAGCTGGATCAACAGTCGAAAATCTCTGGCATCAGAGATTTGGACATCTCAATTTGCAAGACTTCATCTTACTTCAGAAGAAAGGTATGGTCGATGGACTCCCTGTTTTTCATAATGCCAAGCTAGAATGTGATGGATGTGCATTAGGGAAAATGCATAGAGAAGAGTTCCCTTTGCATGTCAACAGAAAGGAAAGAGACATCCTAGAACTAGTGCATATAGATATTTGTGGACCTATGCAAACTAGGTCCTTAGGAGGTGCATATTATTTTCTGTTGTTTACAGATGATTGCACTAGGTTTTCATGGGTGTATTTTTTAAGTAAAAAGAGTCAAGCCTTTCGGTACTTTAAAGAGTTCAAATCTATGATAGAGAACCAAATAGGAAAGAGGACAAAGATTCTCCGCTCGGACCAAGGGGGCGAATACAGGTTAGGAGAGTTCATGAACTTCTGCAAGCAGCATTGGATTATGCAGCAATTCACAGTGCCACACACTCCACAGCAGAATGGAGTAGCAGAACGCAAGAACAGAACTCTTGTGGAGTGTGCGAGAAGTATGCTTCAAGGTAAGGGTCTATCAAATGGTCTTTTGGCAGAAGCTATTAACACTGTTGTTTATTTAAAGAATAGGAGTCCTACTAACTGATCCAGATTTAAACAGGAACGCAAAAAATTACAGAGATAACCATATACACAAAGATGCAGCGGAAATAATACTTCATTTCATTAATGGAAAATACTGACATATGCTTACAAACAGAAATGGCAATAAACTAGCTAGGGCGATGGTAGCTTATCTCTGAGAAGAGATGTGATGGCTACATGCCTCTGAACTGTTCTGAACTGTATTACAATGAGGCTCGAAGGCCTATTTATTGTTGAGAAACAATGGAAAACCCTTCACATACCGAAACCTAACCCTAGAAGATGAAACGCCAAATTGTGGGCCCCGTTTGGGTAAATTGGTACATCAATTTCCCGGGGTCGTAACTTTGGCATACGATCTCCGTTTGACGCGTACGATAGCTCGTTAGAAAGATCTATCCGAGTACTACCACTTTGGGAGGAAACATAGGGCTCGGTCGCCCCAGAATTCCAAAAAAACGTCGTTTAGGGCCTCAAAACGGCTCCGGAAGTTCAGGACCCGAAAAACTGCTGAAAATAGTAAACTGTGCTACAATTAAGGAAACTGAAAATGCTGAGAAAGACAATGGTGGGGGTCCAGGTGGACCTGGTAGGTGGCCACCAATATCCACCTGGATCATTCCTCCCCCCTTAGGAAGCAATGGTCCCCATTGCGTTGAGCTCCTCCATGAGATGAGGAAACCTCTGCTGAACTTGTTCCCTGGTGAGCCACTTGCCCTGCTGAAGGAGTTGGCCTGCTTTGACAACTCGATACAGTTGGATATGTTGTTGGCGAGTGTTCTTGATCTGTGTGTCCATGATCCGATCAGTTGCAGCTTGTTCCATGCAATCGGGATTTAATTCTGTGGGTTTGAGCTGTTCTGCAATGTCGGATGTGTCTAGCAATGGTGGAAAGTATGGCCGAAGGCGGTCCACATTGAACACTGGGTGCAGGCCAAGGAATGGGGGAATGCTGAGCTCAAATGCATTGTCTCCCATAGCCTTAGTAATGGTGTAAGGACCATATCGAAGTGGTCTCAATTTTCGATAGGCTCCAGTAAGGCGTTCCTTTTGCAAATGCAACCAGACTTTGTCGCCCACCTGAAACTTGTGTGGCACCCGGTGTTGATCATGTCGCTGCTTGTACTTGGCATTTGATTTCTCAAGAATGTCATGTTGGATGCGCTCAATGAAGCTGGTGGCCTTATCTGTTTCGGACTGGACATGAGCTGAATTCATGTGAGTAGCTGCAAGTGGCATGGCCACATCAATGGGGCATAGTGGCTGGAATCCTAAACCCACCTGAAAAGGGCTATGGCCAGTGGAGCTGTGAAGAGCTCGGTTGTAGCTGTGCTGAACATAGGGGAGGCTCTCGTCCCATGTGCGTGGATGCTTTGAGTTATACATGCACAGAATGTGCACAATCATCCTGTTGACAACCTCTGTCTGGCCATCAGTTTGAGGATGGAAGGCTGTGGACTTCGTGAGTTTGGTGTCCAGCATTGACCAGAGACTGGACCAAAATGTGCTGAGAAACCGACTGTCCCGATCTGAGATGATAGACTGTGGGATCCCAAAGTGCACCCACACTCGTTCAAAGAAGAGTTTAGCAGTGGCTTCTGCTGTGATATTCTTCTTGCAGGCCATCATAATGGCCATCTTTGAGAACCTGTGGACGACCACAAAAACACAGTCATTTCCATGCTTAGTGGAAGGAAGGCCTGACATGTAATCCATGGAGATGGATTCCCAAGGTCGACTAGGGGTAGGCAACGGGGTATAGAGGCCTTGCTTCTTAATGGTCGGTTTGGCAATGGCACAGGCAGTACATGATCGGATGTACTTCCCAACATCCTGTCGAAGATTCGGCCAATAGAAATAGTTTTGCAGTACTGCCACTGTTTTCTCGACCCCGAAATGCCCAGCAGCCCGACTGTAGTGTGCTTCCCAAATCATCTTGGCACGCTCACTTGAAGGAACACAAAGGTGACCGAGGTGGCATAATAGGGCATCCTGGAGGTGAAAATCTGCAACCTGCCGACCCTCCAAGAGTGTCTGGTATGTGTGGCCGAATTCTGGGTCGCTTTTGTAGAGAAGTGGCCAATCAGAAGTCTCGTGCCCGCAAGAGTTGAGCACGGTGGTTAGCGCCATGATCGGTGGTCGACTGAGGCAATCTGCAACATTATTGGTGCTGCCCTTTTTATACTTGATATTCAAGTGAAACTGTTGCAGGTATGTAGACCACTTCTGATGGCGATCATTCTGCAATTTCCCTTGGGTCTGTATGAATTGCAGAGGTCGGTGGTCTGTGTGGATGACCGTTTCCTTCCCCAAAATGTAATGCTTCCATTGTCGGCAGGCCTGTGCAATGGAATACATCTCTTTATCATAAGTGGGGTACTTTCGGACTGTGTCTGAAAGTGTTTCACTGTGATATGCCACTGGATGTCCATGTTGAGTAAGGACTGCCCCAATAGCATAGTCAGAGGCATCTGTCTCGACCTCAAATGGTTGTTGTAAATCTGGTAACGCGAGCACTGGTGCCGTGCAGAGGCGATCCTTCAACTCCCTGAATGCCTTCTGTTGAGATTCAGACCAAAAGAATTTTGCTTTCGCCCCGCCCTTGGTGACTTGACTCAAGGGCCAAGAAATATGAGAAAATCCCAACACAAACCTGCGGTAGAAGTTGGCAAGACCCAGAAAGCTGCGGAGCTCTGTTAGAGTGGTTGGAGAGGGCCAATCTCGAATGACTTGGACCTTGGCTGGATCGACATGCACCCCCTGTTCATCAATGATGTATCCCAGATACTGGACCTCGGTCCTGCCAAAAGTGCATTTCTCCAAATTGGCACATAGCTTGTGTTGCCGCAGTGTTTGGAGAACCTGTCGGATGTGGTGGAGGTGCTCTTCCCAACTCTGGCTGAAGATCAGAATGTCATCCAAGTATACTACTACAAAGGAGTTGGTGAATGGCCGCAAGATGTCATCCATTAGCCTCATAAAGGTTGCATGAACATTCTTCAATCCGAAAGGCATGACCAACCATTCGAAGAGGCCCTCCTTGGATTTGAAGGCCCCGTTTGGGTAAATTGGTACATCAATTTCCCGGGGTCGTAACTTTGGCATCCGATCTCCGTTTGACGCGTACGATAGCTCGTTAGAAAGATCTATCCGAGTACTACCACTTTGGGAGGCAACATAGGGCTCGGTCGCCCCAGAATTCCAAAAAAACGTCGTTTAGGGCCTCAAAACGGCTCCGGAAGTTCAGGACCCGAAAAACTGCTAAAAATAGTAAACTGTGCTACAATTAAGGAAACTGAAAATGCTGAGAAAGACAATGGTGGGGGTCCAGGTGGACCTGGCAGGTGGCCACCAATATCCACCTGGATCATTCCTCCCCCCTTAGGAAGCAATGGTCCCCATTGCGTTGAGCTCCTCCATGAGATGAGGAAACCTCTGCTGAACTTGTTCCCTGGTGAGCCACTTGCCCTGCTGAAGGAGTTGGCCTGCTTTGACAACTCGATACAGTTGGATATGCTGTTGGCGAGTGTTCTTGATCTGTGTGTCCATGATCCGATCAGTTGCAGCTTGTTCCATGCAATCTGGATTTAATTCTGTGGGTTTGAGCTGTTCTGCAATGTCGGATGTGTCTAGCAATGGTGGAAAGTATGGCCGAAGGCGGTCCACATTGAACACTGGGTGCAGGCCAAGGAATGGGGGAATGCTGAGCTCAAATGCATTGTCTCCCATAGCCTTAGTAATGGTGTAAGGACCATATCGAAGTGGTCTCAATTTCCGATAGGCTCCAGTAAGGCGTTCCTTTTGCAAATGCAACCAGACTTTGTCGCCCACCTGAAACTTGTGTGGCACCCGGTGTTGATCATGTCGCTGCTTGTACTTGGCATTTGATTTCTCAAGAATGTCATGGACCTGCTGGCGAATATGTTGGATGCGCTCAATGAAGCTGGTGGCCTTATCTGTTTCGGACTGGACATGAGCTGAATTCATGTGAGTAGCTGCAAGTGGCATGGCCACATCAATGGGGCATAGTGGCTGGAATCCCAAACCCACCTGAAAAGGGCTATGGCCAGTGGAGCTGTGAAGAGCTCGGTTGTAGCTGTGCTGAACATAGGGGAGGCTCTCGTCCCATGTGCGTGGATGCTTTGAGTTATACATGCGCAGAATGTGCACAATCATCCTGTTGACAACCTCTGTCTGGCCATCAGTTTGAGGATGGAAGGCTGTGGACTTCGTGAGTTTGGTGTCCAGCATTGACCAGAGACTGGACCAAAATGTGCTGAGAAACCGACTGTCCCGATCTGAGATGATAGACTGTGGGATCCCAAAGTGCACCCACACTCGTTCAAAGAAGAGTTTAGCAGTGGCTTCTGCTGTGATATTCTTCTTGCAGGCCATCATAATGGCCATCTTTGAGAACCTGTCGACGACCACAAAAACACAGTCATTTCCATGCTTAGTGGAAGGAAGGCCTGACATGTAATCCATGGAGATGGATTCCCAAGGTCGACTAGGGGTAGGCAACGGGGTATAGAGGCCTTGCTTCTTAATGGTCGGTTTGGCAATGGCACAGGCAGTACATGATCGGATGTACTTCCCAACATCCTGTCGAAGATTCGGCCAATAGAAATAGTTTTGCAGTACTGCCACTGTTTTCTCGACCCCGAAATGCCCAGCAGCCCGACTGTAGTGTGCTTCCCAAATCATCTTGGCACGCTCGCTTGAAGGAACACAAAGGTGACCGAGGTGGCATAATAGGGCATCCTGGAGGTGAAAATCTGCAACCTGCCGACCCTCCAAGAGTGTCTGGTATGTGTGGCCGAATTCTGGGTCGCTTTTGTAGAGAAGTGGCCAATCAGAAGTCTCGTGCCCGCAAGAGTTGAGCACGGTGGTTAGCGCCATGATCGGTGGTCGACTGAGGCAATCTGCAACATTATTGGTGCTGCCCTTTTTATACTTGATATTCAAGTGAAACTGTTGCAGGTATGTAGACCACTTCTGATGGCGATCATTCTGCAATTTCCCTTGGGTCTGTATGAATTGCAGAGGTCGGTGGTCTGTGTGGATGACCGTTTCCTTCCCCAAAATGTAATGCTTCCATTGTCGGCAGGCCTGTACAATGGAATACATCTCTTTATCATAAGTGGGGTACTTCCGGACTGTGTCTGAAAGTGTTTCACTGTGATATGCCACTGGATGTCCATGTTGAGTAAGGACTGCCCCAATAGCATAGTCAGAGGCATCTGTCTCGACCTCAAATGGTTGTTGTAAATCTGGTAACGCGAGCACTGGTGCCGTGCAGAGGCGATCCTTCAACTCCCTGAATGCCTTCTGTTGAGATTCAGACCAAAAGAATTTTGCTTTCGCCCCGCCCTTGGTGACTTGACTCAAGGGCCAAGAAATATGAGAAAATCCCAACACAAACCTGCGGTAGAAGTTGGCAAGACCTAGAAAGCTGCGGAGCTCTGTTAGAGTGGTTGGAGAGGGCCAATCCCGAATGACTTGGACCTTGGCTGGATCGACATGCACCCCCTGTTCATCAATGATGTATCCCAGATACTGAACCTCGGTCATGCCAAAAGTGCATTTCTCCAAATTGGCACATAGCTTGTGTTGCCGCAGTGTTTGGAGAACCTGTCGGATGTGGTGGAGGTGCTCTTCCCAACTCTGGCTGAAGATCAGAATGTCATCCAAGTATACTACTACAAAGGAGTTGGTGAATGGCCGCAAGATGTCATCCATTAGCCTCATAAAGGTTGCAGGAGCATTCGTCAATCCGAAAGGCATGACCAACCATTCGAAGAGGCCCTCCTTGGATTTGAAGGCAGTCTTCCACACATCTGAGGGTTCAATTGGTACCTGGTGATATCCTGACTTCAGATCGATCTTGCTGAAATATTTCGCCCCCTTTAGTTGGTCTAGGAGGTCATCAATCCGCGGGATCGGGTACCTATTACGGACAGTGATCTTGTTCAGCGCCCGATAGTCAATACAGAGTCTCCACGTCCCATCCTTCTTCTGTACCAACACTATCGGGCTCCCACAGGGCGAAGAACTCGGACGGATGTGACCTTTCTGCAGGAGCTCCTGAATCTGCCTCTTGATTTCATTGTTCTCCAGAACGGAGCGCCGATAAATTGGTCCATTGGGTAGCGGCGCACCTGGGGTCAGATCGATGGAGTGCTTGACTTGACAGTGCAGAGGAACCCCTGCCGGGGAGGTGAAGATGTCTTTGTACTCCTCCACAATCTTGTCCATTTGTAGCTGCCGTGCAGAGGGACCCCGTTTGGAGGCCGCGGCCACTGTCTTCTTCTTCCCTTGAGGGCGTATCATCAGGAAAACAAATTTCCTGGTTTTGGAAATGATCTTACTGCATTGTTTTGCAGTAATCAAAGAGATGGCGGCAGGTGGTGCTACCTCTGGTATCCTGAACAACTTATTTCCCAATGTAATAATAACAGCACGGGGCCTTGATTCATACACAGCATGTCGCTTCCACAAGTATGGTTGTCCTAGTAATACATCACAAACTTCAAGGGGAGCAATGTCACACAATACCTCATCCGTGAAGGGCTTGATGTTGTATGGAAGGCGACACTGCTGGCTCACGCGAAGATCTCGCCCTTGGTGAAGCCACCCAATGGTGTATGGTTGTGGATGTGCTGTGGTCGGTAAGCCCAACCGCTTCACGACCTCTGCCGAAATGAGGTTCTTTTGACTCCCGCTATCAACAATGAACTGTATCGGGGAGCCCTTTACCCACATCTGGGAGTGGAAGAGACGCTCCTCCTCCTCTGGATCTTCGGGTTCATTTTTCTGGATCTTTGCGGTAGCAACAGTGGCGCTGGGATCCGCATCAATGATCTGCTTCCCTTTTTCATACCCCTTATCGGGTTCTGACTCAGAGTCGGAACATGCATCTGATTCTGAAACCTTTAGCTCAGCCACCAGTGACTGTTTGGCCCGACACTCACTTGTGTTGTGAGTGGAGCTCTTATGGAACTCGCACCATTTTCCAGTGTCCTTTCTCGGCTTCGCGGCGTTGCTCTTTGCTTGCAGCTTCAGCTGGTTGTCTTGGGCTGTCCCGCCTTGGCTTTGTCCTTTGTTCTGTGGTTTAGGGGCACCTTTCCCCTGCTTTGGATTCGCAGATCCAAAGTCTCGCTTCTTTTGTTTAAACTTCTGCTCGACTTTGACGGCATACCGGTATGCTGCGCCGAGCGAGGGGATGTTTAGGAACTGTATTTCTTCCTGGATGTACTTGTGCAGGCAGCCACGGTATTTGAGTATCAAATGTTGCTCCGAATCCTTGATACCCAACTTTGTGCGAAGGGTATGGAAAAGATTGGTGAACTCCGGCACATCTTGGTCCCTTCCCTGCCGCAGCGTGGTCCACTTTATGTATTCATCCTCATAGCTTCCGACAGGGTAGTACTGCTCCTTGATGGCATCCCGGAACGAATCCCAGGTGGGTGCGGCTGAAAATAGTGAGCCAGTACTTTCATCCTTCTGCTCGCAGTAGGTTTCCCACCAGTCCTTGACGTGGGGGGCTGCTTTGAGAAGAGCAAAAACAATCTTTTCCCGACTCGAAAATTCATGAACAGAAAAATAACCCTCTAGCAGATTTAACCATTTATCTACGGCATCGGCGTCTATCTGACCCTCGAATATGGGGATTTCAAAATTAACTTGTACCTTAAAGGGTGTGGCGTTTCCAGAGGAGCTGCTGGAAGCCGATGCGTCGCTTCTGGGTAGCCGCTGAAGGATCTGCGCAAAGCTGTCCATCATCGCGTTCCGTTGTCGCTCGAGCGCTTCTTCGAGCAAGATTTTGATGGGATCTCCTGCCCCCTCGTCTTTCTTCTCGTCCGCCATGGGAGGCCGTCGGGATTTGCGAGGCTGGTCTTGCAAAGGTTCAACCAGTTCAAGCCCTAACTCCTTATATCCCGACCTTGTTGGGGACATGCAAAGAAAAACAGAGAAAAAGCAGACCGCTCTGATACCACTGATCCAGATTTAAACAGGAACGCAACAAATTACAGAGATAACCATATACACAAAGATGCAGCGGAAATAATACTTCATTTCATTAATGGAAAATACTGACATATGCTTACAAACAGAAATGGCAATAAACTAGCTAGGGCGATGGTAGCTTATCTCTGAGAAGAGATGTGATGGCTACATGCCTCTGAACTGTTCTGAACTATATTACAATGAGGCTCGAAGGCCTATTTATTGTTGAGAAACAATGGAAAACCCTTCACATACCGAAACCTAACCCTAGAAGATGAAACGCCAAATTGTGGGCCCCGTTTGGGTAAATTGGTACATCAATTTCCCGGGGTCGTAACTTTGGCATACGATCTCCGTTTGACGCGTACGATAGCTCGTTAGAAAGATCTATCCGAGTACTACCACTTTGGGAGGCAACATAGGGCTCGATCGCCCCAGAATTCCAAAAAAACGTCGTTTAGGGCCTCAAAACGGCTCCGGAAGTTCAGGACCCGAAAAACTGCTGAAAATAGTAAACTGTGCCACAATTAAGGAAACTGAAAATGCTGAGAAAGACAATGGTGGGGGTCCAGGTGGACCTGGCAGGTGGCCACCAATATCCACCTGGATCACTAAATGTCTAAGCTTCAAAAACCCTTTTGAAGCATTGTTTGGACTCAAGCCAACAATTAGTCATTTAAGAATATTTGGATCTAAAGCTTATGCTCATATACCAAAAGCAGATAGAAAGAAGTTAGACCCCAAATCCTTGAAATGTATATTTGTTGGATATGGCACAGAGCATAAGGCATACAAGTTATATAATCCTGTGACTCATAAAGTTTTTGCAAGAAGAGATGTTATTGTTCATGAACAGGCTAAAGATGGAAAGGAAGACTCTAACAGTGATAGCCACATTCCGTTACTGATAGAAATAAATGGTGACGAAGATGAAGAGCAGGAGCAGCAGTAGAAATAGGAAGAAGAAGCAACATATAGTATAATAAGTGATGATGCAAGCCCGGAAAGCGTTGAAACAGATAGAGTTGAGGTAAGTCCTCTACCTAGAAGATCAGGTAGAAAGACTAGACTACTTGCTAAATTGAGAGACTATGCTTTAATGTCTAAAATTTTAAACATTGTAGAACCTTCAAATTATGAAGAAGCAAGTAAATCAGATGAATGGAGGGCTGCAATGCATGAGGAAATTGAATCAATATATAGAAACCATACTTGGGATTTAGTTGAGTTTCCTGAAGGAAAACCCCCATAGGATGTAAGTGGCTGTATAAACCTAAGATAAATGCAGATGGGAGTGTAGAAAAAATCAAAGCTAGACTGGTAGCAAAGGGTTACTCACAGCAAGAAGGAATAGATTTCGATGACACCTTTGCCCCTGTAGCTAAACTAAATACGATTAGAATGCTAATTTTGTTAGCAACAAAACATAAATGGAAGCTACACCAGCTAGATTTTAAGTCTGCATTTCTGAATGGAGAATTAAAGGAAGAAATTTATTTAGTATAGCCTCCTGGTTTTGTGAAAATGGGGCAGGAGCATTTAGTGTGTAAATTGCATAAGGCACTTTATGGTCTGAAACAAGCACCCAAGTCATGGTATGAGAAAATTGATTCATTTTTTATACAACATGGTTTTCATAGGAGCCTCAACGATCCAAACCTGTATACCAAGATAAATAAACAGAGGCAAATCACTTTGATTTCTTTGTATGTGGATGACATGATCATAACAGGAAATGCAAATAATTTGATCAAAGAAATCAAGCAGCAAATGTCACAAGTATTTTAAATGAAAGACCTTGGAGATCTTCATTATTGCCTAGGTTTGGAGGTATGGAAAGATTCTGGTCAAACTTTTCTAACTCAAGCAAAGTATGCCAGAACCCTGTTGGAAAGATTCAGAATGGAACAGTGCAAAACAGCAGAAACACCATTGTAGCAGAATCTCAAGTTAAGCAGTGACGATGGCACAAAACAGGCGGATGCCACTTTGTATAGACAGCTAGTGGGAAGTTTGATATATCTCACGACAACTAGACCTAATCTGGCATATTCTGTTAGTGTGCTGAGCCAATTTATGTCCAAACCACTTGAAAGTCACTGGATTGTAGCAAAATGTGCGTTGAGGTACCTTAGTGGTACTTGTAATTATGGTATTTTATACACTGACATTTCTAATGTTACTTTAGCAGGTTATTCAGATTCTGATTGGGCAGGTAACCTGGATGATCGAAGATCCATCACAGGTTACGCATTTAGTATTGGATCTGGGGTTATTTCATGGAGTAGCAGAAAGCAAAGTACTGTAGCACTATCATCATTTGAAGCTGAGTACCAAGCATTGTGTGCAGCCGCATGCAAAGCTATCTAGTTGAGGAGATTGCTCAGCGATGCAGGCGAAGGACAGAAAGAAGAAACTAGCATCAAAACTGATAACCAGAGCACAATAAAGCTTGCATACAATCCAGTTTTCCATAAAAATACTAAACGTATTGACACTCAGTTTCATTTTGTTCGAGAAAAGATACAATTAAAAGAAATATGTGTGGACTATTATAACACTTGTGATAATGTAGTTGATATTTTTACTATGCCTCTAGGGCGAGTAAAGTTTGAATTATTTAGAGGGATGTTAGGAGTGCAGAATAACCCTTTCCCCATTAAGGGGGTGAGTTAAAAATAATCAATACTATTTTGTATTAATGGAGAAATGGTTACATAGTTGTAACGTATCTCCTTAGTTTAGGATTTGTTCCTAGAGTTTAGGAGTTTGTTTACAACTACCTAATTTCTAGTGATGTATTTAATATTGTAATATTCATTTGATGGGATAGTAGAGTGAACGAGAGAGAGAGTCTCCTCTTTGTTTGAGTGCAGTCTCCACTTGCTGTACACACCTGTGAGCTGCAACTCCTTCATTTAATTCAAATTCTATTTTTAATCTAAAACATAGAATAACTATATCAAAAATAGGGTAGGATGGGATACCCAAAACCATAGGGTGTATAGAAAGAAATGCCACGAAAACTAGATCATATATCAAAGCAGCCATGGTTAATAATCGAGTCATCCATGACCTGCTTGTAATGCATATGCTCGGGCATAAGAGACAGAGCTCGATTAGATAGAGCATGGGTTTCTGAGTTTTGTTCTCTATATAGATGCTACAAAGATATAGAAAGATATCTTAGTGAAGAGCGCTTTTAATTCCAAAATCTTTTACAACCAGTTGCAAAGAGAGGAAACCTCTATAACATTCCTACTTTGGATCCAATGAATGATGGTAAGAGAATCCTGATGATTAGGATCCTTTCAATTGAAGAAGCAATTTTGTATGCTTTGACTTGGAGATGACTTGATTGCATCAGAGATCATAGTGGGCCTCTTTCATTGCCTTGGGAATGTGATATTTTCCTTAGGGAGCTCAAAATGCATTGTGAATTGTGAGACCGCCATGTAAAAGTATGATAAAAATGAACTGTAGCCAAAGGTGTGCATATATGAGATAAAATAGTCCACATAGAGAATAAAAGAGGTGTGCTAGACAAGAGTGTTTCAACCATTACATAGCATAATCGCCTTTACATGGTAATAATAATAAATAACTAATTAAGAGCTCCCCGATAACATGTTTCCAAGCATATCTACCTCCAAGATTTCCATAGCCTACATAGTACATTAAATGTCTTTTAAGAGGAGTTACAACCCATTTAGGGGTAGTTAGTACATAAATACCATATAATATTCAAAGGTAATGAATATGGAGACTAAAAGGACAAGGCATAAATGACCCATAATAGGGATCAAAGATACCACATAGCCAACCCGTTTACATATCTTCACACATGGACTTCCAAGGCAAAAGAATTACACATATTTGGGCTTATCATGGTGTTGACTCTAGCCATGAAATCTCGTGTACATGATTATTTCATTTTTAGTAAACATTGCTTTCTAAAGTTAAAATTATCTTAAAATTATCCAAAAACTTTAAAAAAACATAATTTCCATTAAATTTAGAATCAAATTCTAAAAAAAAATAATCGTTAAAATAAAAACTATTATACACTATCTAATTCTTATCTATTATTTTGTTTAAATCTAACGAAGAAAAAATAAACTAAATTCCTAAAATTATCTTAAAATTACCCAAAAATTCAAAAATTTAATGAAAAAATTCCCATCCATTAAGGATTCTAACATAATTTCAATTGAATTTAAAATCAAATTCTAACCCAAAAAAAGACATTAAATTTAATTATTATAATTTATTTTATATATATCTATATATATATATATTCTAACATAATTTCAATTGAATTTAAAATCAAATTCTAACCCAAAAAAAGACATTAAATTTAATTATTATAATTTATTTTATATATATCTATATATATATATATCTATATATATATATATATATCTATATATATATATATCTATATATATATATATATATATATATATATATATATATATATAAGTTTGGTAGGATTTTTTCTTTCATTCATTTTCATCAAAGCAGGTTACAATCATAAAAAAAAACATTCAATAGCGTCAACCTACCTATTTAGAAACTAAGTCTTTTGGCCACCGAAGTGCATTATATGTCATCCAAAAATGCAATTGTTTAAGTCTTTCTAACAAAGACTTATAGGATTGAATATCTGGAAACTATCTACTACATAAATAGCTATAGTATAGATTACTAGTCGACATATACTGCCAAGAAAATTAAACAAAAATACATTCTACCATATCGAAGAAAACTACTACTCATCTAAGGACTCCAAAGGAGCTAGGTCCTTTGCACTGGAACCTGGTAATTCAGACTGAGGAAGACACATAATGTGTTGCTTGATGCGACCCCGACGAACATTTTGCTTATGAATTTGGAATTGGATAAGATGAAATTATTTTTGAATTTCCTAAAAACCTGGATCAAATTTAACAAGTCCTGCTGGAGAGTTCATGATAGCTCTCGCCACAATAATTTTCATCATCTAGTAGAGATGGAAAATTTGTTTATATTTAGTGGTACATCCTTGGGTATGTCCTAAGTCAGGAACAATTGAATCTGTACTTCAACTTTTTCACGTTGATTCAGTTCATCTTCCCATGTTGATATCAATTGTTTAACTTGGACCGAAGTGCTTGTATGACAAGCCTGAGTCACCTCATTGACGAATTGAGCATCAGTGTTATGACTACTTCTCCTTGGCTACCTGGCTGAGGATGAAATCCTGCCTCCTTGTATCCCCAACTATGTCCTCAACCCCCGCTTCTAGAAGAGCTAGCTCCATGTGATGGGCAAGCCATTTGAGTTATTAACCAAACAACAGAGCCGCAAGTTGCCAACCAAACAAAACGAGCCATAATTGAGAACCAAAATGTTTGCTCGCCATTAGGGTGTTTACAGAAGTTCTGAGGATCTCACACAATAGTAGAACATGAAAGCAAGAGGCAAACTTTGTTAGGCTCAGGCCTTTCACAAAAACCAAGGGTCGAATGAAATGATCACCATCAATGCACGTAACTATGTATCGGCACCCCGTGTTGAACTAAGATCATATACAAAGATAAGCCAAGGTTAGTCTGTTGCCTTATGGAAAAGGCTCCACAAACTGGCTCCCCAAGCCCAATTACAATGAGGTCCACACCATAGTCGCCATAATTCATATGAAGGGAATTTAGACTCTTTCCCATGATCATGACAAATAATTCAAATATATAACCAACACCGACAAACATACAACCATCCACCAAAAGATTCCAAACGAGAGATTGAAATTACATTCCCATTCGAGACAGAAGAATTCCAAAGAAGATGGACACCATAATAGAAAAAGCAGACATTACATAAGACAAAACAACATAAACTTCCCAATTTACCATACATCGATTCCCATTCCTCACGAGAATCTTATTGCAGAGATTTCCATAAAGCTTTTGAGAGACATTGTAAGAGTATAAAGGCCATGGTCAGAGAGGGGAGATAAAGAGAAAAGCAAACCTGATGGGAAAAACCATGAACTAGAGAGGACTAGTTGCTCCCAAGAAGCAAACCAACCTGGCCTAGCTTTCAAATAGAGATTGCTTGCCTAGAGCCTTTGCTTACCACCAAGAGCCGAACTCCAACAAAAGTTAAATAGATATTTGGGACGATGAGCCCTTCCCACCTAGAGATTAAGAACCCCATGACTCGTCACATCACCATTTACGAATCCCATGCACACTTCCATTCTGCACTCATGATCAAGCATGTGTGGGCATGGGTCGAACCACCCTCTAGCCCTTTCAACAATCAATTTACACATGACGTAAGTCCCAAGTTAGGAAATGAGTTGTCTTGCACCTCGATTAGGGAAAAATCTAATCATATATATATAGATATAATATATTTTTTTTCTTTTAAGTTTGGCAGGACTACATCTTCATCATGTCCAATATATCACCCTGATTGGGGTAGGGAATTGAACTGATGACTTTACATCAAGGAGTGTCTTAACAGAGTACCTAATCACCATCTATCCAGAAAACTTAAAAATTCACTTAAAATACGCTTATAAATTCATAAATAGATTTAGCACCTCAAAAATCCCTAAAGTATTTAATCTTTACAAATTAAACATCTTAAACTTATAATTTTTAAAAATCTATATCCAAACTTAAACCAAATTAATCAACTTACAAAAAAAGCCATACACTTTATAAAAATATTTAATATAATTTATTATTTTACCATTAAACATTTTATATATATATATATATATATATATATATATATTTTGATATTGTTTTTGTTTGTCATACAGCTCACCGTATAATGATTTTTAGAAAATCCTTCCTAGTGGATGTCGGTGTGATCAATTCCTAATCTTAGTTTTCTCAAGACAGTCCTCGGAATCTTGATATCCATTCGTACCATAAATAAATAAATAATTCCGAAAACTCTTCGAAACGAAAGTTTTTCCAAGTTTGTGGAACTCTCCCATGCAACTCTTCTACTCTTATGCACAACTGTCACACAACTTCGATGGACATCCACCTGCATGGTTTGTGCAGATTCACACTTTGCATTTTAAAATGGCATTTTCTAGTTATTGCTCTAAACTCACATTTTGCATTTAAAATGGCATTTTCAAATTATTATATGTTTTAAAAAGTTTCTGGGAATGTGAGAAATTATTTTTGGATCTTGAATTTTTAACGGTTTAAAATGCTTTTTGATGGTATATAAAAAATTCTTGCATTTTAAAATAGCATTTTCTAATTATTACATGTTTTAAAAAATTTGCTGGGAATGTGAAATTATTTTGGGATCTTGAATTTTTAACGGTTTAAAATGCTTTTTGATGGTATATAAAAAATTCTTAAAACACTTAGAATGTAATAAATTTACAACTCAGGTTGGTACAAATTCAGATTTTGCATTAAAATGGCATTTTCTAATTATTATATATTTTAAAAAATTTAGTGAGAATGTGAGAAATTATTTTCGGATCTTGAATTTTAAATGGTTTAAAATGCTTTTTGATGGTATATAAAAAACTCTTGAAATATTTAGAATGTAAATAATTCACTAACTCAAATTTATCTGATCTCTATATAATTTTAAACAAAATTGACTTATCCTGAAAAACCTGAAAAACATTATAAAATTGTAAATAATTCACCACTCAAACTTATTTGTTCGCCATGTAATTTTAAACAAATTTTACCTATGTTGGAAAACCTAAAAAACCTTATAGAATACGACTGTGATAACTTAGGCCAACCGCACTAGCCCACTGCTTTGGCCAATGCTTTATCACCACATACAACCAGAGTGTGCAGAAAAAAACGAGTTAAAACAGTGCGCAATCATTCAACTCACTCCACTGCGTCCAAGTGCATACGATATATGGCCCGTTGCATCAATCAAACTTTTACGGAATATACTGGTCCTGGGTAGGGTTGGAATTTGAGTGGTCAAAATAATTTTGATGCGTCATTTTAATCGTCAAATATATATTAATAATCAAAGATAAATATATACTTGAAAGTTTTATTGGGATTTTTCGAATGTGTGTATATATCTCAAAACATATTTGAGTCAGTCAAAAATCCGGAAAAAGTCATTATGATCTACTACCCAACTGCAATAGTGTATAAATTTTATCAGTACCTTTTCATAGTTGTGAATTTTAGCATTCACCATCGACTTCAATTCTTATCATTTATGATCTACTTCCTCGTACATAATTTCTATTGGTTAATACCTCTTCATAATTCATTTTCATCATCTTGAATTTATCCTTTACCATATACTTCAACCATTATGATCCATGATCCACCTCATACACAATTTCTATTTGTTAGTACCTCTTCACCCTTCTTGAATCTTATCATTCGCCATCTACTTCAATCGTTACCATCCATGATCGACCTCATAATTTCTATTTTGTTACCGACTGTGATCCACCTCATAAATAACTGTTACTTTTCAGAGTGCGTGTACCTGTTACCCAGATATTCTGTGTCCTGTAAATAAACCTTATTTACTTTTCATATCACCACCTCAATGTATTATTTCTGAACAATGCAGCAATAACAGACTACAAGGTGATTGCATGACTAGTATTTTATGACCTGTAGTGCATATCTGGGTAGCTAAAAGCACTGGCTTCCATGAACAAATTTGTGACACTCGTTGTCTCTTCTCGCCTTGCCAGAGTACATGTACCTGCAACCCAATCAGACATAATCAGATATATTGTGTACTCTAAATAAACCTTATTCACTTCTCATGTCATCACTTCAATGTATTAGCTCTGAACAATGCAACAACAGCAGAATACAAGGTGACTCCATGACTAGCATTGTATAGCCTGTACTGCATGTCTGGGTAGCTAAACATGTTAGGTATTTTTCAGTGGGGAAAATACCAAAAACCAAATTCAAACTAAACACAGAGGCAATGCTCTGTTTTACCTCCACAGGATTTTTTATGCACAGACAGCTTAAAAAAAATTTCACACAGAGAACTAGAGTATTTCACCACCATAAGACTTTCTATTCATTAAAAACTGATACAAAGATTTACCACTGTAAAATCCCTTTTATATTCACTGCTGTGAAAAATAACTTACTGCTGTAAAGTCTCCATTTTCATTCACTGGTGTAAAACAATTTTACATACTGCTGTAAAAACAGAACTTACACAAACTTACAAAAACTTACTTCGTGCAAAACCACACATGGTTTTCGCTACTTAAAAAAAACTTCACAAAACATTACTAAATGTATTCGTGCACTGCTGTGCATACATCCTCTGGTTCTTCTTCTTCTTTTACCGCACCATCAACATTTTTCACTGCTGTGAATACACATACATTTTACCTCCCGTGTGCAATGCATAAATAAAAGTCAACACACTCAAAAACATGAAAACTTATTACATATATTACGAACATTAATACATGCCGTATATAAGAAACATATATAAAAATATGTATTAAAACGTGCCCATACTCATATTAAGAGGGCCACCTAAAACTTCGTACCACCATTAAATTCCAAGACATTTCTTCCACAGCGGTCAAACTCAAAAATCAAACACTCCACGCAATGGTTTTAATTTAATGCAGGTTCGTATGCAGCTCCAGGTGATCAACGGCGGAAAACACGAGAGCACATCCAACGGTGGACAACAATATCGGAAACGCAACAAGTGCTGAACATTAACCTCCGAGAAAATGACGTTGCGTTACGTCAGGGCTGAACCACGTGTCAGCTCCAAATTGTATCGGAGCTCCTTCCCGGATTATTCCTTCGTCGGCAAATCGCTCCGAGAAAATCTGGTGAACGGTTTCTGGCTTGGTTCACGGTTTCTGGTGGTCTGCGTTGAAATTAGATTTCAACACTCCCCTTTAATTTCAACAGCTGGGCATTTGGTCATACCGAGACACTTCCTCAAAAATTCAAAGCTTTTCTGATCCAATGGCTTTGTCAAGATGTCTGCAACCTGTTCCTGAGTCCTGCAATGTTCTAGGACAATTTCTCCATTGTTCACTAATCCTCTGATGTAGTGAAACCTTGTATCAATGTGTTTCGTTCTCTTATGAAACACTGAATTCTTTGACAATGCAATAGCTGAGCTATTGTCACAAAAAATCACTGTCGCTTTTGCCTGCTCTTGGCCTAAGCTTCTCAACATTCTTCTCATCCACACTGCTTGACATGTTGCTGCTGTAGCTGCCACATATTCAGCCTCTTCTGTAGACAATGCTACAATGGACTGCTTCTTAGAAGCCCATGAAATGGCTCCTGAACCCATATTAAAAACATAACCGGAAGTGCTCTTCCGATCATCTACACTTCCAGCCCAATCGCTGTCTGTGTATCCAACCAAATCTGAATGTTCTGAGGCATGATATAAAATTCCAAACATTTTGGTGCCTTTGACATACCTCAAGATTCTCTTTGCTGCCTGCCAATGTGCCTCCTTTGGCCTCTCCATGAACCTGGAAATTAAACTAACAGCATACATTAAATCAGGCCTAGTAGCTGTTAAGTACATGAGGCTGCCTACAATACTCTTGTACAAACTAGGATCAAAATCCTTGCTGCTGTCCTCTCTGCTGAGCTTTAATCCCATCACTGTGGGAGTGATTGCTGCCTTGCATTCTTGCATGTTAAATCTGCCCAGAACTTGATTTACATATCTTGCTTGAGATATAAAAATTCCTTTTTCATTTTGATCTACTTCTATGCCTAAGAAGTATCTCAAGAAACCCATGTCAGTCATTTCAAATTCATTCTTCATGACTGATTTAAAATTTTTAATGAGCTGATCATCATTACCTGTGAAAATAACATCATCAACATATAAGACCACAATCAAAATCTTACCATCCTTTTCCTTGATGTAGACTGTGGGTTCTCCTTCACACTTGTCAAATTCATTATCCAATAGATATGAATCTATCCTGCTGTACCATGCTCTTGGCGCTTGCTTCAGCCCATAAAGAGCTTTCTTCAATTTGCACACTTTGTGCTCTTCACCTTTCTTCTCATATCCGAGAGGGTGTTCCACATAAACCTCTTCCATTAACACTCCATTTAGGAATGCTGATTTCACATCCATTTGGTAGACTTTCCATTTGTTTTGTGCTGCCATGGACAGCACTGCTCTCACGGTTTCCATTCTTGCAACCGGGGCGAAAGTCTCCTCATAATCTCTTCCATACTGCTGCTTGTACCCTTTGACAACCAGCCTTGCCTTGTGCCTTTCTATCTTGCCTTCAGCATTGCTCTTGGTCTTATAGATCCATTTCACACCAATGACTTCTTTGCCTTTTGGTAACTCAACCAAATCCCATGTTTTGTTTCTCTCTATGGCATTCATCTCCTCATCCATAGCTTCTATCCATTTCCTATCTTTGATTGCATCTTCGAAATGAATAGGATCATCAACATGACAATACAAGGCAAATAAGGAATTCATTCCTTCTTCATAAATTTCACTTAGATTTCTAAACTTCTTACCTCGTTCACTTGGTGTGCAAGTGCTTGAAGATGCACTTGAATTTCCTCCTTGTGGTGTGCTTGGAGAAGCACTCTCATTGATCCTCAATGGTGTACCTTGCTGTCCTTGTGTTGGCGCTGTTGTTTGGGGATTCATTTCAGCCACCTCCTCTTCATCTTCATCATGAGACAAACAGTGTTTAACATTAACTGTCTTCTCTATGCTTCCATCCCAAGCTTCCTCTTCAATGAATTGAACATCCCTGCTGACAAAGAACTTCTTGGTAGATGGAATGTACAGCCTGTAGGCTTTGGATTCATCACTGTATCCAATGAAGATGCATTTCTCCCCTTTGCTGTCCAACTTCCTCCTTAGCTGATCTGGTATGTGTGCATAGGCCACACACCCAAAAACTCTCATGTGGGTGACTCCTTGCTTTCTCCCACTCCATGCCTCTTCCGGCACCTTGTTCATGACTGCTTTTGTAGGACACCTGTTTAATATATAAACCGCACAATGTACAGCTTCAGCCCAATACTCATTCGGCAAATGCTTTGCCTTCAACATACTCCTCGCCATATCCATGATGGTCCTGTTCTTCCTTTCAGCAACTCCATTTTGCTGTGGAGTGTACCTTGCTGTAAACTGTTTATGTATTCCATTTTCTCTACAAAATCTTAGGAATTCCTTGGAGATATATTCACCTCCTCTATCAGTTCTCAAAACTTTAATGTGCAGCCCGCTTTGGTTTTCAACAAATGCTTTGAAGTTTTGGAATTTCTCAAAGACTTCACTTTTGTTCTTGAGGAAATATATCCAAGTCTTTCTTGTAAAATCATCAATGAATGTTAGGAAATATAGGCTGCCAGCTAACGATGGAGCTTGCATTGGTCCACACAAATCTGAGTGGATAATCTCTAAGGGTGTCTTTGCCCTTATACTCTTCCCTGATGGAAAACTTTCTCTATGTTGTTTTTCCAAAATGCAGCCTTCACAAAGGCTGTCCGGTTTCTCTATCAATGGTAATCCTCTTACCATTCCTTTCCTACTCAACAAATTTAGACCTCCAAAATTGAGATGCCCAAATCTCAAGTGCCACAACCAATTTTCATCCTTTGGCACGCTTTGGAAAGCCTCTTGGGTGACTGCTGCAATTTCACCTTTGTTTTTCATGTCTGCCCTGATCCGGAGAGGGAACATCCTGTTCCTTGTCATCTTCACTTCAGCAATGCATCTTTTGCTGGGTGGTATATCCATGATGGTGCACACATCATTTTTAAAGAAAACATTGTAGCCCTTATGGACAAGCTGTCCAATACTCAAGAGATTACATCTCATTCCGGGGACATAGTATACATCTGCTATGGTTTTCCTTTCTCCTTGCTTTGAAAGTATTTTTATTTCTCCTCTTCCCATAACAGACACTTTACTATCAGTTCCTAGTGTGACTTCTGATTTCACATTTTTATCTAGGGCAGAAAAGAAGGCTATGTTTCCGGTCATATGGTTGCTGCAACCTGAGTCTAAAAACCATATGTCCTCACTATGTGTTTCAGCCATGTTACAAGCTAACAGGACATTTTCTTGACTGCTGTTTTCTCTTGTAACATTTGCATTTTGTCTGTTGTTCATATCATGCTGTTTCTTTCTACAATCACTAGCATAATGTCCATACTTTTTGCAATAATAGCATTGAACATTAGATTTATCATACCTTTGTCCTTGAGCATGATGTTGTCCTCCTTGTTGGCTGCTGCCTTGGCCTTGGTTCTGATTTGGATTGTTGCCTCTTCCTTGTTCATTTGATGAGTTGTTCCTTCCACCTCTATTCTGGCTTCTGCCTCTTCCTCTTTTGTTTCCTCTGCCTTGACCTCTGCCTCTTCCAAAGGACATCTGGGTCTTGAAGGCTTGCTCAAGAGATGAGTTTTCATTCCTACTCAACCTCTGCTCATGTGTTATCAGTGATGCATGCAGCTCATCAACTGAATAGCTTGAGAGATCCTTTGTCTCTTCAATGGTGGTGACTATGGCATCAAACCTTGAGGGTAAGACCCTCAATATTTTCTCCACAATTCTTCTGTCTTCAATGGTTTCTCCATGAGTTCTCATTTGTGTGATTACACCAATCACATGAGTGAAGAATGAGTCAATGTTATCTGACTCCTTCATGTTCAAGTTCTCAAAATCCTTTCTCAGCAATTGTAGCTTTGCTGTCTTCACTCTCTCCATGCCTTGATAGGCTGTCTTGAGGGTTTGCCATGCTTCATTGGCTGTCTTAGCTGCTGCTAACCTTGGAAACATACTCTGGTCTACTGCTAGATACAACAACACACGGGCTTTTGAATCTTTCTTCCTATTGTTCTTCAGCAGATCCTTCTCTCCTTGAGTTAATGCATTGAACTCAGTTTCATCTGCTGGTTCTTCAAAGCCTTCTTCAACTATTTCCCATAAATCTTGGGAAGCAAGCAGAGCTGTCATAGTTATTGACCAGTAGTCATAGTTCTTCCCATTAAACTGTGGGAGCTGGGTGTTAAACAAACCCATACCAGTGCTTGTGCTGGCCATTCCTTGACTGTGTATTTAAAACACTGACTGTCTCTTCAATAACAAACAAGATAGCTATGAAGAATACCTGAATCCTTTGTTGTCTGAGTCTTCTGTCTGCCTGAGAAGTTTTGCTGCAGCAACAACCTTCTCCCTTCAGCTTCTTTAACTTTTTTTTAAAGAGCCTAAGCCTGCTCTGATACCACTGTTGGGTATTTTTAAGGGGAAAATACCAAAAACCAAATTCAAACTAAACACAGAGGCAATGCTCTGTTTTACCTCCACAGGATTTTTTATGCACAGACAGCTTAAAAAAAATTTCACACAGAGAACTAGAGTATTTCACCACCATAAGACTTTCTATTCATTAAAAACTGATACAAAGATTTACCACTGTAAAATCCCTTTTATATTCACTGCTGTGAAAAATAACTTACTGCTGTAAAGTCTCCATTTTCATTCACTGGTGTAAAACAATTTTACATACTGTTGTAAAAACAGAACTTACACAAACTTACAAAACTTACTTCGTGCAAAACCACACATGGTTTTCGCTACTAAAAAAACTTCACAAAACATTACTAAATGTATTCGTGCACTGCTGTGCATACATCCTCTGGTTCTTCTTCTTCTTTTACCGCACCATCAACATTTTTCACTGCTGTGAATACACATACATTTTACCTCCCTTGTGCAATGCATAAATAAAAGTCAACACACTCAAAAACATGAAAACTTATTACTTATATTACGAACATTAATACATGCCGTATATAAGAAACATATATAAAAATATGTATTAAAACGTGCCCATACTCATATTAAGAGGGCCACCTAAAACTTCGTACCACCATTAAATTCCAAGACATTTCTTCCACAGCGGTCAAACTCAAAAATCAAACACTCCACGCAATGGTTTTAATTTAATGCAGGTTCGTATGCAGCTCCAGGTGATCAACGGCGGAAAACACGAGAGCACATCCAACGGTGGACAACAATATCGGAAACGCAACAAGTGCTGAACATTAACCTCCGAGAAAATGACGTTGCGTTACGTCAGGGCTGAACCACGTGTCAGCTCCAAATTGTATCGGAGCTCCTTCCCGGATTATTCCTTCGTCGGCAAATCGCTCCGAGAAAATCTGGTGAACGGTTTCTGGCTTGGTTCACGGTTTCTGGTGGTCTGCGTTGAAATTAGATTTCAACAAAACAGACCGGCCGCCATGACCCTGTCAGTGTCTCTTCTCACCTCACCTTTTGCTCTCCGTTGCTGCCTCTTTTGTCTTTCTGTCTTTACTTCCTAAGTCTACCTGTGTTTTGGGTTTAGTGATATGAAAATTTAGTTATCTTTCAAGTATTTCATTCAAAATTTTCAATAATATCATAAATGGACATGCCATCATTGAAATTTTTAGTTAGATATTTCTCATACAGTAATCTGATTGGATTTGCGGGTTTCGATTTACTAATCTGGCAAAACAGTTAAATGAGGATCCTAAGGTTTCAAGAGGCTTTCAACGCGTTTGACAAATGGTAACAAGGCAGTTGAATGATGATAGACTTTCAGCTAGTGCATTTGTTTGTGAGGGTATCATGGAACACTTGTTTACTACGTTTTCATGGCATTTGCATTCTATCAAAGAATTTACTGTAGAGAATCGTATTCAGTTGAATAGACATTCAGAGAGTTGATGGAAGGCCATAAATTCATAATATTAGTTCTTTCATTATAGTATCATATATTCATTTTAAATATAGATCTAACATAAATCTATAAGATCTGAATTGACATTATTCAAATATTTTATATAGTTATTCACCATTTTTATAAACTGATATTATTCAAATAATTTATATAATTATTCAAAATTTCAACTGTAATGACAAATAAACAACCTTAAATATAACCAATCATAATATGGTTCCTGCATTATCAATCAGATAGTTAATAACTACATTATCAACCAGATACTTAATAATATAATTTTTATTGGCAATATTTAAACGGATTCGCACTTTTTGCCATCTCTACCTTCATCAAATAGCAACAGAAGAATCCAACAATAATTTTTCCGTGCACCCTTAAATTCAACTTCGTCCTTGTATTTTTCCATAATTGAATTGATAGAAATTAAACATGTCATCTGAGTAAATCAGACTCTTAACTCATTCTTGATTTCTTTGTTTAATTTGAAGTGACAAGAACATAGTTCAACAAGATCCGCAAGCGGCGGTAGTCCCTGCTGGGCCTGAAATCAAATAATACAGCGGAGACATGAGCAGACACCTCCCCTGATTGTTCAACAGTTGAAATCAAATAATACAGCGGAGACATGAGCAGACACCTCCCCTGATTGTTCAACAGTTAAATCTAAACCTTGCAGCTTATCTAAAATTTATCACAAATGAGAATTTAATGATCCCACTATAGGCAGTGCACCCTTAAATTCAACTTCGTCCTTGTATTTTGCCATAATTGAATTGATAGAAATTAAACATGTCATCTGAGTAAATCGGACTCTTAACTCATTCTTGAGATCTTTGTCTAATTTGAAGTGACAAGAACATAGTTCAACAAGATCCGGAAGCGGTGGCAGTCCCTGCTGGGCCTGAAATCAAATAATACAGCGGAAACATGAGCAGACACCTCCCCTGATTGTTCAAACAGTTAAATCTAAACTTTGCAGCTTATTTAAAATTTATCACAAATGAGAATTTAATGATCCCACTATAGGCAGTGTTGAAGTCTCATCTCCTAATTTGGCATCTGCGATATCTAAAGCTTTATTCTCTTCCAAGTCACTAACTCCTATGATTATTTCTTTTTGCAAAGACCTTGGCAACTTACTTGTTTTTATTTTCCCACTAACACCTTCAGTTCTTTTTTCTTCTTCTTTGGTACAACCAAGCTGCAAGCTAAAGCTATCCAAAGCAATTGCACTACCACTTATGGAAAAAGTATCATTTCATGGTCATGCTTATTTAGTTTTTTCTACTATCAACCTTATGGGAGATATCGACAAGGAACCAACATTGGTCTACATGAATTGTTGATGGGATAAACAAACTTGCTTTTTTGAATTTGACGAGGTGCCTTTGGTCAAACTCATCCATGTTTTATTTGACTGTGCACTACTTTGCGGTGCATGATTAACCATTTTTAATCGAGCCAAATACCAAGATTTCTCACAGACATATGTCTCTTTTTGATCAACTTAGTAGCCACGTGTCTATATTGACCTATTGAATTTGACTTCTGTTATAACTTAGGTTGTCCCTTGGCTCCTAAGGGATACGGCAGAGGTAACCACAAACTAATCTTTGGATTGCAGGTTCTAGCCTACCTGCAATAGAGAGGGCTCTCTCTTTAAAATTTAGCTTTGTTTTGGGTGAGATTTTAGGCTAGTTATGATGTACATGGTTTTGTTTTAAGTTTGGTTGGATGGATGGTGTTTTTCAAACAGAGGTGGCATGCATAGTGTGAGAAGTTCAGACCATTGGGCAATGGAGTCAATGATGTGAACTGTTGGGTGTGATTTCTTTGGCAAAGAGGGGATTACAGAGCAAGATAGCTAAACATGGAACAATCTTCAAGCTGGAATTAGGATGAAATGAGGTCAGGGAATGAAAGACAATTAAGAATCTTTCATTATGCTAAGAGAGGGAAAATGAGTGAATATTATCTAGGAGCAATTAAGAATCCCTAAACAGTATTCAGAGTGCAAGAACCAGGGAGACAAGAGCAATAAAGAATTCTTGCCTATGCTAGTGCTGAATAAAACATATGAAAATCACAGAAATTGAGCACAGAGTATAGCGAAGTAAAATCTAGGCTATTCTTCTTTTCTGCAATTTAGACTATGATACTTGGATGATATAAAACATAGAAATAATAACACAAGAGTTGGAAACACTTATTGATCTATGAGATAACACGAGAATTCTGTAATATGTTCTTCTGCCATCAAATCCACAACCAGCCAGTTCATAAGCAAAGCATTCCAACAATCTTTGTTCAAACAAGTTCTCACAATTTACAACGCAAGTCCAGAATGACTTTTATCAACCAACCAACCAACCCTTAATACATCTTTCGGGAGGTATTTATAAGATAGAATATGTAAAAACAAGATCTGATAAAGATGTGAGAAAATATCTGAGATTAACCTAACTTATCCTACAAGCAAGAACAAAATATCTAGCTTAAGCTGCACTCGACACAGATCCTTCAAAATTTGGCTTAAAGACGTCCTTGGTAGCTCTGTGCTGTCCATCTGCAAAATAACTGTGTCCATCTGCAATAACTGTGCCTCGGCTTTTGATCTGTTCTGCTTAGCCGGCTTCAATGTGCATTAATCCTTATCTGATGTAGCTTTTAATAGCTTTAACTCTGTACTGATACTCTTTGACTTATTGGATCCTCTTTAATGTTCTTCTGATGTGGCTTTATCTCTTCCACTCATACACTTTTCCGCTGAACTGATACTCTTTTTCTGCTAAATTTCCTTTGCTTTTATCACCGAATGACAAGATATAACTGCTGATGTCTTCTTTATTGCTTTCTGCGGGCTTAGAAGGTCTATCGGTGCTGAATGATATCAAAAAGAGGAGGATGCATACTAGCAACTTTGGCTGAGGCCGCAAGCTCGCTGTTTGGAGCTATTCTGCTTAGAGGCAATCAAAATGGATAAAGAAACGATCTGGTTCCTTTGCACCTGGAGCGTGCACGGGGGCCGAATGAAGATATAAGAAAATAACCTTTTTACCCCTTAAATGGGCAAAAGTGACTTAAAGCGGGAGATTCATGATTTTCAAGGCGGGAGCGATCACTTTTGGAATGAATAAATTTGGGCTGTTGGATCTTGCACAAGTAGATCCAACGGCTGAGAGGAAGTCGCAATATCGCATCGGCGAGGGGGGCAATGGGGGAAGGCTTAATGCTTGTGCAATAAGCGATAGCGATATCACATCGACGATCGCATCGGGGATGAAATGGGAGGAATGCTTTGCGATAGCGATATCGCATCGGGAGAATGGATCGGAGACAGGGGCATATATATGTTGCGATGGCGATTGCGATATAATATAAACCGTTGGATGCGGGGGTTGATCGGATAGCGGAAAACTGAGGTAATGCGGAAATTTTGTTAAAAAGCGGAAATTTGGAAAAAGCGGGATTTTACGGTAAAGCATGGATTTACGATAAAACAAGGTTTCACGATAAAGTGGAGATATGGGAAAAGGGAGACTTTCGATAGCGATATCACATCGGATGCGATAGCGATATCGCATTAGAGGAGTGTCGTTGTGGAAACCATAGAGGGGGCCAACATTTGTGAGCGATCTCCGACTGCGATATTGCGTCGAAGGGGGTCAGGATGGATCGGAGGGGGATTTATAAGGTGGGAGAAGGGTTCTTACTAAGTTTCAAGTAAACTTAGTAATTCCCTAAACAATACTTATGGTTATATTTCAACCAAAAGGCGGGGATATGTATATATGGGGGATTTTTATCATATTTTTAATACGGGGAGGGAGAATAAAGAGGGATTTACATAATAAAGTTAGAAATTAATATGAATTTTGAAAGGAAAGCGCTAAGTATAATGTTAGGAACTTAGGCTTTAAAAGGAAAAAAGGATTTATAAAAGGAATAAGACTAGCCCCAAAGTAAAGTAAAATCTTTACTAGGGAAAATGTTTATGGAATGAGATGAATGATGTAGTGATATTAAGCAGATCTTAATATCTCTGGGGGAAATTAGTATATGATTTGGGGAAAGTGTGAAGGGGAAGTTAGTCATGCCTCTCTTGAGCTGCTCCAAGGAAAACTGCTTTGCACTTGTTATATAAGTAAATTTAACACTCTGAAACACAAAATTTATCACAAATCTTCATTCTGCAACCTCAAAACTGCCTACCCAGCCTACTTGCCTAGCATTTTTTCTTCTTTTTGGATGGTTGCACTTGGACTAGCAAACCCTGATTTTCTTTTTTTCTTTTGGCTATCCTCCTATCTAAATCTATCCTTATTTCTTCCAGGGGCTCAGATTAAGCAATTGAGCACCCTTGCTTCTCTACCTAGCTAGTAATCTGCCAAGATTAAACAGTTTGGACATATCTTTATTCTCCATCTCTAAAACAAGAAATTTAAACCTAGAGAGGCCAAGATTAAGCTGTTTGGCCTTCCCTTAACTGTGAAATTCCTCAAAATGGAATAGTAGTGGCATTTGTGCTAGCACACTTTCCTGGCCTTTTGATTGGGGTTCATTTTATTTTATTTTTCTCTTGGCCAATTCATTCTTCTTCTTGCCCTTTGATTTTTCTTTTAGGGCATACCCTCTTTTCATTTTTTTGGATTTTGATTTTCTTGGAAATATGAAACCTTTGCAGCATGAAAAGATGACATATTTGGCATTTCTACAGTCAATCATGAAATATGACACCTATTGGTATAGGAAGCTATCAATGGCTCCACTTGGGGATGTCTTTTCCAGATGAAAAGCCAAGAACAGCAGGTCAGATTGCCTTATTTTTCAATTGCTGCTGTAATATGAAAACATCTTGATTTGGAGGCCATTGATCTGAATCTTTCCAATCCTGTATGCAACACCTTTTTGAACTGAATTGCTGTGAAATTACAGCTCTGCTTCTGGCTGGCTTTTGAGTGCTTTCCAACATATTCATATTTTACCAAGCACTTCCTTTGTGATAAATTCAAAAATGCAAATCAGAATGGTGCATCCCTTCGGTTCTTCCTTCAAAATTTGTTGCATTATTTCCTTATCGAACTGTTGTAAATGAAAATTGCTAAAAATACAAATATTAATGTACAATACAATATACAGCTGTGTTACATTGATCAAAAGGGATCAAAGTAGTGTTTGAGCATTCGCCCATTGACAGGGCCATCTTCAGCTTCTGTGCCATCCAAACTCTTCAGAAAATATGTATTATTGCCTTGTATAGCTTGAATGACATAAGGTCCTTTCCACAGGAAATCAAATTTGCCATGTTTTCCTTTATCCTCTCTCCTTGAATCCCATCTAAGCACTTTGTTTCCCATGAATAAATCCTCGGCCTTTGTTCTTTTATCAAACATCTTTTTCAACTTTTCTTGCAAAACTAGTTTTCTGTGATATACTTCCTCCCTTGTCTGCTGCAAGTGAATGGCTTAATTGATCCTTCTTTGGATATCATTAGGCTCTGCTTGTATCTCTTGTAGTAGCTTGATCACTGGGATTTCCAAAAATGAAGGGAATCTTGCCTCCATACCATAAACCAATTCATATGGGCTCCTTCCGATGGATCTTTTGGTGGTTAATCTGTCAGCCCATAGTGCATTCACTAGCTTTTTGTGCCAATTCTTTTTATTCTCCTCCAAGACTTTCTTGATGATATTGATGAGGCTTTTGTTGGATGACTCAGCTAGGCCATTACCTTGAGGGTAATAGGCTGTGGAGTCACTTAAGGTAATGTGGTATTTGTGGCAAAAATTGATCATTTTCTTGGATTTAAAGGCAACGGCATTGTCTGTGATAATTTTTTTGGGACAGCCAAATCTAGACGTGATGTTGGTTTCTAAAAATTGCATAATAATAGAGTCATTGGCTTACCTACAAGGGATGGCTTCTATCCATTTGGTAAATTAATCTGTGGCAGTCAAAATCCATCTGTGTTGGCCAGAGGATGAAGGGTGGATTTCACCAATGAAGTCTAAACCCCATTGCTGAAATGGTCTTTCAGTTGAAATAGGTTTGAGTGGTAAAGGTAACAACTTTCTCTTGCCTTCAAAGATCTGGCATTTATGGCAAGACATCACAAATTTTTTCACATCGACAAACAAGGAGGGCCAATAGAAACCAGCCCTTAGAATCATATCAGTAGTAGACTCCCAGTACAAGTGCCCTCCACAGTCCCCTGCATGAAACTCCTTCATAACATTATCAGTCTCATTCAATGTTAGACAATTAAGCAAAATTCCTTCATGATTTTTCCAAAACAGGGCACTGTCTAAAATACAAAACTTTGATGCCTTCATTTTTAAAAATCTCTTTTTAGTTCTGGACAACCCTGGAGGAGCATGCAGGTTTAACAATACAAAACATATGTCGGCATACCAGGGTGATTGTAAAAAGGCTTGATTGATCTGTGGAGTCGCCATCTCCTGTTCGTTGTCCAGTTCATTGATGTCAAGGGCTTGGAAATTGGTTTCGGTCATTAGTTTGGCTAATCCTTGTCCTTTTATGAGTTTTGTAGGCTTGATTTCAATGTCATATTCTAAAATGTTGGCTATCCATTTGCCTCTTTTGCCTTCAATTCCTTCTTGAGTTAAAATGTCTTTGACCACTGCATTTGGGACATAGGCAATCACATGAGAGTATAAAATGTAAATTCTGAAATCTGTGATGGCCTTTATCAACGCATATGCTTGCTTTTCCATGATTTGATACTTTAAGGGAGCATCTCTAACGGCTCTGCTGAAGAAAGCAATGGGCTTTTCACATCCCTAGTCATCTTTTTGCAATAGAACAACAACAATGGTGTGCTCAGAAGCAAAGGAAAAAATGATGAAATCTCTATCAAATTTCGGGCTTGTGAGGACTGATGTCTTTGTTAAATCTATTTTGATGTCATCAAAGGCTTGTTTGGTTTCTATGGTCCATTTTACTTTGGAATCTTTCTTCAACATATTGTTTAATAGTCTTATCAGCTCGGCCAAATTAGGAATGAATCTTCTTAGGAAATTGATCTTTTCTAGAAAGGCTTGCAGTTCTTTAATGTTTCTTGGATGAGGGACTTGGAGGATAGCTTGAATTCCATCCGGGTCAATCCTAATACCATATTTTGAAATGATATGACCTAGAAGTTTTCCTTCCTCTAGGCCAAACAGGGATTTCTTGGGATTTAAAGATATGCCATATTTTCTGCAAGAATACCCGCCTCAAAAGTTTTAGATGTTCTTGGTCTGATTTTGAAAATGGGGTAAGATCATCCAGGTAGACTACTAAGAAATCATGGATCTCTTTGGCAAAGGCTATATCCATGGCTCTCTGAAAAGTGGCCCCCACATTTTTTAGTCTGAAAGGCATTTTGACATATTTAAAGGTTCTCCACGGTGTTGTAAAAGCAGTTTTGTCCTGATCGTCTGGGTGAACTAAGATCTGATTAAATCCTGAGAAGCCATCTAACAGTGAAATTCTGGAAGACCCTACTACCCTTTGTAAAATATGATCCATTTTTGGTAAAGGATAATGATATTTGAAGGAGACTTTGTTCAAATTTCTCAAATCAACACAGTCTAATTTCACCTGTTTTCTTCCTTGTGGGCACTAAGTTGGATACCCATTCTGAAAATCTGATTGGTGCAATAATTCCAGCTTCAAACATTCTCTTCACTTCTTTATCAATCAAGGGGAGAAGCATATGATTGATTCTTCTTAGTTTCTGTTTGAAAGGTTTTTGATTTGGTTTCAAAGGTATAGTATGTTGAATGACTGAAGTGTCATATGATTTGAGGTCCTCATAACTCCAAGCAAAAACATCTTGGAACTCTTTAAACAAGTGAACATATTTTGGCTTCTAATCGGCAGGCAATGATTTGTATAGTTTTATCATTTTGGGGTTTTTTGTGGTTCCAATGTTATAATCTTCAATCGCAGCATTTAAGGGTTGCATCTTTGGTTTTCTAGGGATATCGTTTGAATCAAATGTCTTCTAAGGGAGTCAAGCCTGTGGGCAGAAAGTTGTCTTTTAGCTCAATCACTTCAGCTTCTGCCTCAACTATTTCATCAAAATTCATTAGTTTGAGCTCTTGTACATTCATGTTATCAAAAGTGGTTGGGTGCAAAATTTGTTTAACTATCTCAACTGATATGGTTTTCTTATCTTTGCTTACCCCTTGTTGTTGTGCATCCATAGCATTCTCATAAATGTTAAAACCTGAGAATTCTTCTTGTAAAGTCAAGAAATTGTTGATCTGTGTATCATTTTCAAAGACTTGCCAATTCTTGATATTAATTGGGACTGCAGGTCTGTGTTTGATTTCAGCTGTGAAATAGTGATTGGGCTCGAATGGCAGCTTGCAAGTGCTGGCAAAAGTTGCCAAGCTATGTGCATGTAGATTATGGCTTCTTGAGATTTTTGTAAGTTGGGATTCTGAGAAGGTATTGAGTATTTCCATGGCTACTTCTTTGTAAGCTCTTAATCTTTGATCATTTGTGACAAAATTTCCCTTCATTTGCTATATAATTAGATCCGAATATCCTAGAATTGAAACTTTTGTTGCCCCTAGTGTTCTGATCAGTTTGAGTCCTAACAAAAGGGCTTCATACTCTGCCATATTGTTTGTACATATGAAATTTAGCCTATATGCATGACCCTCAGCATGGTCAGTTTGCATGTTGTGGATCCATACCCCTGCCCGTGCTCCTAGTTTGTTTACTGAGCCATCAAATTCTAAATACCATGAGATTTCTTGCTTGTGGTCAGTATTGGGAGTTGTAATCATTTTCGGAGTGGGGAGACTTAAGTTTTTTGTTTCATGTAGTTTTCCTTGTATGCCGGTTACATCAATTTTTTCAACAGTCCTAAGTTTTAGGCAACCGATTCTTCATTTATGCAGATTTTTTGCTCCAAAGCCAAAGGTTTATCATCAGTCGGAGGACACATATCAACATTAAACAAGATGAATGAATCCATATCGAAATGGATAGAATAGATAGAAAAGTTTTGGGGCTTTTCTTCACTGCTGACCACATATTTCATTAGTGTTTCATGGTATAATCTCCTTGGTTGCCCAAAGGCTGAAATAGTGGCATAGGACATGTCCAGTTGCAAAGATCCTTGGAGTTTGGCCCCCAAAGATCTTGATAAAAGCATACCATATTTGGGTGGAATATCAGCTACCACCACATCCATTAAGATTGTTTTTGCTGGATATTGGACTAAGGATACACAAAGGTCTTTGATTAGGCTTAGACACTTGACTTGGCTGGAATCGAATGAAAACAAATCTTTGTATGGTCTAGTGATATCTAGGTTTAGTTTCTCCATTACAGATTTGGGCATTAGGTTGTGGGAAGCTCCTGAATCAAACATTGCATTGTGCAACACTTTGTCATGGATGTGTAAACTGACATAAAAGGGTAAAACCCCTCCATTTGTCGTTTTTCCATTAACTTCACGACCAAAAAGTAACTCGGGTTGACCATCTAAGACATTAACATCATCCCTATTCTCTGGCATTTGTAGCGACTTTTTGATTTGCTGTCTATATACATCATGTTTAGCAAGCTCAGAGAGAGGAATAGATATTTTCAATTTACCAATTTCTACTTCTAGATTGAAGGGTTTCTCCGATTGAGTCTTTGTGTTGTGACTAGCAGATTTTCCTTTTTCAATTGCACTTTCAGCGATTTTCTCTTGGTCTTGTATGTTATCTTGAGGTATTTCTGTTTCGAACGTATTTTGAGGAGCTCTGTTTAAATTCTCTTTTGAGGAAGGGAATACAAATGGCTGATTTTTAAAGGTCTGCATGTTTGATACATCTTCCACAGTCACTTCTTTTGGGTTTGGGTTTGTTCTATCAGAGGGTTCTGTGAGGATAAACTTGTCTTTTATTTTCTTAGGCTATTTAGCCTCCTTTGGTTTGATAGGGTCTGGTACATCTATGGTTTTGGTTCTCAATTTGTACTGCTTGTGAACCTCATATACTGCTACATCATAGCCTTCTCTAAAGTCAAATGATTATCCGGACTTAGTTTGGAATTGATTGATATCATGATCATCTTGGTCTTCTTTGGTTAGAAAAATTTGTTTCTCACTGTTTAAACCCATCAAGTTGATGTGAGAGTCCTCTGTTGGCTCACTAGATATTGATGCTTCAACATAGTTTTCTTGAAAGGGGGGTCTGATATCCTGGTCTGGGCCAGCCCTTCCAACTTTTGGGTTTTGGTTTTTTCTAAAGTTTGGGTTTCTGATAGTATTACTTGCTTGTCCTTCCCATGATGATTTTCTTTCAATAGTTCCCACTCTATCTACAATACTGTTCATGTTATTGATGATTGCATCCAATTTTTTTTCAACTGCCGAAGGTTCTTCTTTTAAAGTAGTTCTTCTCTCATCTCTTGCTCTATTTTGCTTGGCAATCAGGTTTGCATCCACACTAACAGCTATATTCGGTATGTCTGCTAAGGTTTGAGGGGCTCTTTCCCTCAACTGATACGCCATGTCGGAATCAAATCCATTAGGGAATTTGTATAAAGCTAGATCAGGTGGAGGTCTAAGGTTTTGTGGAATAGCGTTGTAAACATTGTTGAATCTAGCACAATATTCTAAGCCAGCTTCTTGTGGGCCTCTTTCGATAGTGTCATACTCAGATAGAATGTGCAGCGAATCTTTCTTTTTCTCCCATCTGTTAAGAAATGTTTGGTAAAGAGCCTCTGGGTCAGCTACAGAATTTGCGGGAAGAGCTCTAAACCAAGGCCTTACATCTCTAGTCAAACTTTGGACAAAAATCTTCATTCTTACACCATCATCATCTGTTTCATAATTCTCAAAATAGCCCTGCATTTTCTTGGTATGTTGCAGGGCTGCGTAAGAACCAGTACCATCAAAATATGTAATTTTGGTTTGATAATCCTGAGGCATAGCCTCTGGATTTGCAGGTAACTGTAAAGGTACATAACAATTCGCCATATTTACAGGGATAAATGGAACAGTAGGAAGAAATGGAACAGCTGGGATGGAAGAGGAAATAATAGAAGGAGTATATGTAGTGGATGAAGGTGTAGAAAAGGTGTTTTGGGAAGTGGATGAAGAACTAGGAGAAGTATGAACAATGCGAGGATGGAATGAAACTTTAGCAGGGGTTGGAATATAGCTTTGTTGAACTGCTTGAGAGATTGAATCATCAATATCTTATTTCCGCTCTTGTTTCCTAAAGGTCTTTGGGATTAAATTGGGATGATAAAAAATAGTTGGTGGATCTGGGTCTGGATTTGACTTGGTATTGCGAGTTTTCTTCTTTGAAGCCAGGTTCTGAATCTTGTTTTTTTTTTAAATTTCTGAAGATGCTCCCGAGTGGAGTCACCAATGATGTTATCACTCAGGTTGTCCCTTGGCTCCTAAGGGATACGGCTGAGGTAACCACAAACCAATCTTTCGATTGCAGGTTCTAGCCTTCCTGCAATCAGAGAGGGCTCTCTCTTTAAAATTTAGCTTTGTTTTGGGTGAGATTTTAGGCTAGTTATGATGTACATGGTTTTGTTTTAAGTTTGGTTGGATGGATGGTGTTTTCCAAACAGAGGTGGCATGCAAAGTGTGAGAAGTTCAGACCATTGAGCAATGGAGTCAATGATGTGAACTGCTGGGTGTGATTTCTTTGGCAAAGAGGGGATTACAGAGCAAGATATCTAAACATGGAACAATCTTCAAGCTATAATTAGGATGAAATGAGGTCAGGGAATGAAAGGCAATTAAGAATATTTAATTATTCTAATAGTGGGAAAATGAGTGAATATTATCTAGAAGCAATTAAGAATTCTTAAACAGTGTTTAGAGTGCAAGAACTAGGGAGACAAGAGAAATAAAGAATTCTTGCCTATGCTAGTGCTGAAGAAAACATATAAGAATCACATAAATTGAGCACAAAGTACAACGAAGTAAAATCTGGGCTATTCTTCTTTTCTGCAATTTAGACTATGATACTTGGATGATATGAAACATAGAAATAATAACATGAGAGTTGGAAACACTTATTGATCCATGAGGTAACACAAGAATTCTGTAATATGTTCTTCTGCCATCAAATCCACAACCAGCCAGTTCATAAGCAAAGCATTCCAGCAATCTTTGTTCAGAAAAGTTCTCAAAATTTACAGCGCAAGTCTAGAATGACTTTTATCAACCAACAACCAACCAACCAACCCTTAATACATATTTCGGGAGGTATTTATAAGATAGAATATGTACAAACAAGATCTGATAAAGATCTGAGAAAATATCTGAGATTAACCTAACTTATCCTACAAGCAAGAACAAAATATCTAGCTTAATCTGCGATGGAGGCAGATCCTTCAAAATTCGGCTTAAAGGCGTTCTTGGTAGCTCTGTGTTGTCCATCTGCAATAACTATGCCTCGGCTTTTGATCTGTTCCGCTTAGTCGGCTTCAATGTGCATTAATCTTGATCTGATGTACCTTTTAATAGCTTTAACTCTGTACTGATACTCTTTGACTTATTGGATCCTCTTTAATGTTCTTCTGATGTGGCTTTAACTCTTCCACTGATACACTTTTCCGCTGAACTGATACTCTTTTTCTGCTAAATCGCCCTTGCTTTTATCACCGAGTGACAAAATATAACTGCTCCTATCTTCTTTATTGCTTTCTGCGGGCTTAGAAGGTCTATCAATGCTGAATGATATCAGAAAAAGGAGGATGCATACTGGAAACTTTGGCTGAGGCCGCAAGCTCACTGTTCGGAGCTATTCTGCTTAGAGGCGATCAAAATGGATGAAGAAATGATTTGGTTCCTTTGCACTTGGAGCGTGCACTACGCCGAATGAAAATATAACAAAATAACTTTTTTACCCCTTAAATGGGCAAAAATGACTTAAAGCGGGAGATTCATGATTTGCAAGGCGGGAGAGATCACTTTTGGAATGAATAAATCCGGGCCGTTAGATCTTGCACAAGAAGATCCAACAGCTGAGAGGAAATCGCAATATCGCATCGGCGGGGGGGCAATGGGGGAAGGCTTAATGCTTGCGCGATAAGCGATAGCGATATCGCATCGTCGATCGCATCGGGGATGAAATGGGAGGAATGCTTTGCGATAACGATATTGCATCGGATGCGATAGCGATATCGCATCGGAAGAATGGATCGGAGACAGGGGCATATATATGTTGCGATGGAGATTGCGATAGCGATTGTGATATAATATAAACCGTTGGATGCAGGGGTTGATCGAATGGTGGAAAACTGTGGTAATGCGGCAATTTTGTTAAAAAGCAAAAATTTGGAAAGGCGGGATTTTATAGTAAAGCATGGATTTACGATAAAACAAGGTTTCACGATAAAGCGGAGATATGGGAAACGGGAGACTTGCGATAGCGATATCGCATCGGATGTGATAGCGATATCGCATCGGAGGAGTACCGTCGGAGAAACCATAGAGGGGGCCATCATTTGTGAGCGATCTCCGACTGCGATATCGCGTCGGAGGGGGTCCGGATGGATCGGAGGGGGGTTTATAAGGTCAGAGAAGGGTTCTTACTAAGTTTCAAGTAAACTTAGTAATTCCCTAAACAATACTTATGGTTATATTTCAACCAAAAGGCGGGGATATGTATATATGGGGGATTTTTATCATATTTTTAATACGGGGAGGGAAAATAAAGAGGAATTTATATAATAAAGTTAGAAATTAATATGAATTTTGAAAGGAAAGCGATAAGTATAATGTTAGGAACTTAGGCTTGAAAAGGAAAAAAGGATTTATACAAGGAATAAGACCAGCCCCAAAGTAAAGTAGAATCTTTACTTGGGCAAATGCTTATGGAATGAGATGAATGATGTAGTGATATTAAGAAGATCTTAATATCTCTGGGGGAAATTAGTATATGATTTGGGGAAAGTGTGAAGGGAAAGTTAGTCATGCCTCGCTTGAGCTGCTCCAAGGGAAACTGCTTTGCACTTGTGATATAAGTAAATTTAACACTATGAAACACAAAATTTATCACAAGTCTTCATTCTGCAACCTCAAAACTGCCTACCCAGCCTACTTGCCTAGCATTTTTTCTTCTTTTTGGATGGGTGCACTTGGACTAGCAAACCCTGATTTTCTTCTTTTCTTTTGGCTATCCTCCTATCTAAATCTATCCAAATTTCTTCCAGGGGCTTAGATTAAGCAATTGAGCACCCTTGCTTCTCTACCTATCTAGTAATCTGCCAAGATTAAACAGTTTGGACAGATCTTTATTCTCTATCTCTAAAACAAGAAATTTAAACCTAGAGAGGCCAAGATTAAGCTGTTTGGCCTTCCCTTAACTGTGAAATTCCTCAAAATGGAATAGTAGTGGCATTTGAGCTAGCACACTTTCCTGGCCTTTTGATTGGGGTTCATTTTCTTTTATTTTTCTCTTGGCCAATTCATTCTTCTTCTTGCCCTTTGATTTTTCTTTTTGGGCATACCCTCTTTTCATTTTTTTGGATTTTTGATTTTCTTGGAAATATGGAACCTTTGCAGCATGAAAAGATGACATATTTGGCATTTCTACAGTCAATCATGAAATATGACACCTATTGGTATAGGAAGCTAACAACTTCAGCTATACAAAATTCAAAATAGATATTGTGGGACAGCCCTGCACATAATTAATCAACTTTACTAAAACATTTTTCTTATCCAAGACTATTAAACAGTCTCACCTTTTAAAAATAGAAAAAATTACAAGGTTACTACCCAAAGTTTGAACATATCTAATGCATCAATATTATTTGAAAAACGACGACTACCCACTTACTACCGGTCGTCCGTATTTAACATATATGTCAAATATTTATGACAAATGACTGCACTAGAAATTGCAAAAAATCCATGATTGCCTTTGCAACATTTACTCCATGTTGTGTGTTAGAAACTTGTTTTTTTTTGTTTTAGCATTCCATATCAAAACGATAACCTTTTCCCTTCTTGGCAGGGACTTAATGGCAGATGACACACATGCATTAACTACTATGGGACACGATTTAATAGATGGCACATATGCAAGAGCTACGTGCAACCGATAGTCCCTGCCGTAAGCAAATGCCCCCCTCACTCTTAAATGCTTTGATGAAGAAAGAATCCCTCTCTTCCATAGCGAAGGGACCCACCCCATTCTGGTCACATCGATATCTCTCCTCTATCCTTCAATGATTAGCGAAAGTGGTTCTTACAAAGGTTGAAAATTTAATTCTGCATGATGGTTCCATCCCTAAATGCAATCATCTGGGAAAATATATGCATTTTATAGTGTTAAGACTTTTCATATAGTTAGAAATAATTAATTCCTACTTGTCTATGGTTGTAATTCTCTATTTGAGGAGTTTGTTCCTACATAATAGGAATTAGCTAGAATATAGTTTCTCTTAGTTTACTGTATGGTTGAGAGAATCTCTCAACCACACTACTGTATGTCTAAGATATAATTCCTATCTTGAGACTTTTGCTTGTATAAATATGTGTGTAATTTCCTTGATGGAAGATAATAGAATATATTTAAGTGTGTGCTATTTTATCTTGGTATCAGAGCATTAGAGCCTGTAGGGGCCTGGGCCTTGGCCCCATCCTAGGCTGAGGGAAAAAATTGAGAATATATTTTTTAAGTGTCCATCATTTATGCAATCCACATCATGGATTTGGAGTTGGTGTGGAGGCAGAAATCAGTATAGTGGTTGCAGCGGCCTGCACTTAGTGAGGAGCGGCCTGTGTGGAGATAGGGCGACAACTCAACTTAGAACGAAGGTTGCAGAGGTGCTCCGAGGTTCATTGAGCCAAAGGTCTAGAAGTGTGGCACCGATCACGGGATCTACAAGATCCGATAGGATCGCTACATAAATCGTTGCATATCTCTTCCTGAATATCGTTGCATATCTCTTTGTTTGCAGATCGGCGGATTAAGTGAATCTTACAAATTTTTGGCATCATGTCTCCTCAGTAGATCATCACAACCAAGATATCTCGCCAGTCTCACCGAATATCTCGCAGCGCCATGTTTGATTTGAGTGAGTTGATCTCATCAATATCTCAGAACGCCGTGCTTATCGTCAGATTGCATTGTTACCAGATTGCACTATTAGATTGGTCGTCGAATTTCTCTGCAGCAGCGTGAATAGTCTGTAGCAGCAAAGTGAATCAGAAGAACTTAGATCTGTTGTGGAAGGTGCATCACGCTAAAACAGGATCCTAGATTTGTTGCTGGATTTGTGGCATCTACAAAGTCAGGATCTGCATGCATGCAGTCGTGGCTGCTAATAGATATTTTTTGCCTTGTTGGAATTGAGCTACTGAAATGAGAGATGTAGCTTGTGGAGAAGACCTCTATGTCGCACATAGTTGTATATTGAAGAGAAATGGTGGTTGTGGTGATCGATCCCTAAGATTTGTGATCAGATCTGTGGCTAGTTGGTGGATCAAATCTGTGGCTCTATCGTTGTGCAAGCTGATCTTCAAGTGGATCATACTTTGTAGATGATCCGCATGGGTTGTGTGAGGGATCAGAGTACGAGTGTGGATTTTCTTTCATTTTTTCTTTGTTGTGGCCCAAGTTTGCTGTTCCCCGAGGAGGTTTATGCAACAGAGGAGGTGGAGCAGCAGCAGTGGGGTTCTTTCTTCTTTGTCAGGCCTTTGATATTCTATGCCATCGGAATCTTTATTTAGAGTACTTGAATAGCCTTGGCAACTTGCTGAGTTGAAAAGTTGCTTTAGCCATGTTAACTGGAGAAAGAAGGGGGGTATCCGTCCGCAGAGGTGGGATGACTGTGTTGGGAAAAGTCCCAAAACCAGTGACTGTTGTGGAGTCCACCTGGTGAACTACACAATGATGAGTGGAGTGCTTGCTATGGAGGACTGCATGTTGGTGTTGTGGAGCACTGCATGCTGGTTGACTGAGGCTGTTTGAAATTTTTCTGAGGACTGGAGGGCTCAACTACATGCGGCGAGCGTGGATAGTCGTGGTTGTGAGTCTGCTTGAAATTCAATGCGAACTAGGAACATAGTTGTCAGATTTGTCGGATCAGTGCCAGTGAGGAGCAAAGATGTCTTTGTTGTGCCTTGTGAAGTGTTTGAAGTAGCGCTGCAGTTCGTCCCTCATATGGAGCTGCCACAGCGTGTAGATTTCCATATAAGTGAGCTTACTGATGTGCGTGGGCATTTGCTTTTGCTTTGAAGAGGCATGAAGCCCGTAATTGCTACCAGATCTGACGGAGGTGTGTGGATATACGATCAAGAAGTAGTAAATAGGTTGAGCCGATGGTGTGTGCCGAGCATGCGGTGAATTGCAGATCTGCGTGAAAGCTTTATGATCAACTCCATGATGAAAGCATAGTGCGATGGCGTGGACGACAGGATGGCATGGCTTGGCTTGAGAAGCAACCAATGCGTGTGTGCAACCACCTATTGGGTTTCATTGTGCGCAGTGAAGCTTCCAAGAAAGAATGGTTGAGCTCCGGTTGCACAACAGAAGAATGGTCGGTGACTGGATGTGAGAATATTGAGGTTGTTGATCGTGGATCGAACACGATGCAGTGGTTGCAACGGTGCGTTGGGTAATATTTCCCTGGGAATCAATGTTTCAGATCTAATTTGAATGGATCGTTGATCAGCGATAGATCCATCAAAGTGGAAAAATCGTTGAATTCAATGGAAGCCATGGAGAATTCATAGAATTTATGATGCAGGAGCATTCGAATGAAGAGGTGACAGCTAGGAGATGTTTCTTGTTATTTTTATTTTTGTTTTATTTTGAAAAATAGAGAGGAAAACACTTCAAGTTTCTATTTCATTTAGTTTCATTTAGTGTCATTTTAAATTAAGGTTGAATCAACCATTGTTAATTCTTAAATTAGGCAGACATATTACGTTAGGATTAGTTAAGAACTGTTTGAATAAACTGTTGAGCAATTGTTTCATAACTGAGGAATAGTTCCTCAAACTATAAAAGAAACTGCTAATGATGTATTGGAAAGGAAAACAAGAGAGAAGAGTAGGGGGTTAGCCAAATGAGAATGTGATTGTAAGCCTATGGGAAAGTTGTAAGTAGAGGCCACTGATAACGGAAGATTGGGCCAAAGATAGAGAAATTATGAAAATGTATATTTATACATAGATTCAGTTCCAAACTGTATAAGTGCGTGATTCAAACTTGAAATGTTAAATTATGTGTGTATTAGAGATTTTGTGTAATAGTTGAATGCAGGCAGAGTCGTGCAACGGAACAGCGAAGGAAGAAGAACCATGAAATAACCTGAGTCGCAGAGAAACATTGAAGAAATGATATAAAACCCCAAATCAAAAGGAAGAGTGAAGAGGTGAAGTGATGATGCATAGACACCGTTGGATTTATTAGATCAATGGATAGGGTTCAGTCACATAGAACTGAGATATCGCATCGCAACGTTTCGATCATAAGGAATGAACCTTGGGCCACTGGAACCATTGATAATGATTTGCGACGAGCGATATCATCGCTAACCATTGGATCAAAAGGTTAAATCAATGGTGGAAGATCGTTGCAGAGTCTCGCATCACAACTATCCAAGGGGGAGGGATTTAACATTGGCAGTAGTGATTGCGACTTGCGATTGATGCGATCAGCGATTTGATTGCATGGCAAAATCCCATGGTAATGTATTAGCCAAGAGTGAATGCCTCATGCGAAGTTAAGCAGACCCGATAAGGAATAGGTATTGTTGTATAGCATTTGGAATCCAGCGTTATCGCATATCGGAGGAGAAGGAGTTATGTGTTGTGTGACCGTGGCCAACCCCGATTGCGATTAGCGATAAAGGGGAGCCCTCGAGAAATGTGCAAAGACTATGGAAAAAGTGGGAAAAGGTGTGTTACACATGTTTTATGCGTATTTCCTTTATAAAGGTTTTATAATAATTATAGCGTCGATTTGAAGGATTTATGTGGTAAGTCCAAGATAACCAAGGTTAAAGAGGAGTGGTTATATATATGCAGGATTAAGGACTTAAAGGGTTATAAAGGGTTATAGAGTTTCGATAGGAAGAAACGATGAAGGGAAAGACTGGGTTACTGAATTGAATCATTCCACAGAGACTGGTTAAAGGGGTCATAGCCATTAAGGTTTGAAGATTGGTGCATGCAGGTATTTGACAACATCAATTTAGAGTTTTATTCTACAGTATAGAATTTTATTCTACATCTGAGTATAAGGGGCTGTGTAAGTTCGTATGTATGTTAGTTTCTTTTAAATAAAAATAAAAATAAAAATTGAAAATTATGTTCTAAATAGAAAAGTAATGTCTGGCTATAATTAAAAAAATGAATATGTTATAAAGTAATTAGAAGTAAAAAAACAAATATGTTGTAAAATAATTAGAAGTAATTTTTAAATTTTATATTTTTCAAATATATTTCAACAAGAAATTAAATAAACTATTTGAAAATTTATGTTAGTTAATTTACGTTGAAATAAATATTTTAATATCATATATAAAAAATATTGAATGTGAGTTATTAATAAAATATTTTGACATATACTAAAAAATACATTTATAATAAAAAAAACCATTCATTTGGATGACATGTTATGTAAAATATCTTAATACCAATTATGTATATATTATATATCGTTTACAAAAAATTACATATATATCATTAAAAGAAAATTAAATTTTATGGTTAAAACATTTATGAGTTATTTTAATGTACCGTGCTTTGATTCGTAATGTAAAACCATGATATTAACGCAAATTGTTTGTCATTCATATATATATATATATATAAGTTTAATAATATATTTAAATTGAAGTTATATTTTTATAAAATGGTAGAAAATGGTATAGTAAATTTTAATACATGTTAATTTATAAGAAGTATTAAAATGTCTCAAAGTACTGAAATTAAAGGACATTATAAAAATTATTTAAATAATAATTTTATATTTATTATTATTATTATTATTAAAGAAGTCGAAATTGCACATCACACAAAAGATATTCAGTTATTACATTTCAAAACCAAAAGTACATCACACATATATAGTGCTTATGAGATCGAACAAATTTTAAACTAAGAATTTTTTTTTGAGAAAATATCTCAACAACCTAATCCAACAATTCTTTATTGTAAGCATTAATTATAGGTATCTCTCTTAACACTTACATTACAAAATTAACATTACAAAGATCAATATCAGAATTACAAATTACAACACAAATGTTTGTCTGCTACTCTAGTATGGTCTTCATCAAGACTTATAGCCACTCTAGAATCTCTCAGGCTACACTCTTTCTCTATCGCAACTTCGTGCTTACCACATGACCATTTAAGATACAACTACCTCTAACCATCTTTGATATATTTGTATGATAAAAAATATTGACATAATTAGCTTGTTGGGGCTTTTGCAAGAAAAGTGATCAATTAAATAAACCACTCTATGGCCAACCATCTGTTCGATATTTCACTTTTGGCTATCCGTCAATTTCTAGCACATCAGTCTAAATATTGAATGTGTTTAGAACTTGATCATACAACTTGACCTGTCTAACACACAAGGATCTCATACTATAACCAGTGGCCTACATTCAAGGGTTTTCAAGTGCCAAGAACAAAAAAATGTAATATATTGTAAACACAATCAAACTTATGATGTGTTCAAGGGTTTCTGAGTGCCAAGAACCACTAATTTGAATTATGCTACATTGTTCAATGCTTGGTTCTGCACTTTCAATTTACAAACCAAAAATATATATAACTAAAAATAAAATAAAAAATGGTGAAATTCTATAGAGACAACCACATTTCCTACACCTATGCATTATATCTAAAGACAACTTGGTCATAGCCTTAAATTTGTGGCATCACTTTGGTAGTATAGAATACTAAGGCTCAATCACATAAATATGGAATTGTTCCAATTAACTCTCAATAGTATATAAAAATATAAGTCTACCATTGACAAAATCACTTGAACTAATATCCTAGAGCCATTGATTCAACCATTGAATGTTAACCACACTGTGAATAATGACCCGAAACAAATTGCAATAACTGTCCTAAGATTTGACTTGCTGCTTCAGGTTTGGGGAAAAACTCTAATAAAGACAACAGAAACATATTTCTCTGTAAAGAAAACAGGCTACATGATTGTTATGAGTGAATGCAAAAATTGCCTTTAGCAAGGGCCACAAATATTCCTTCAACATTTGCTCTCTCACATCTAGAAACTACCCTCATACATCATCTTAAAAGAGCTTAGAAGCAAGACACGACAAAGAGCTCGAGAGACAAAGAGAAATAAGATAGAAGGGAAGTGCTAGATCTGTTTTGCTACATGTGAAGCATACCACTTCTCAAATGGTTAAATTTGTAGGGGGGCAGGGGGGAATGCCACAACATCCACAAAAAACAGTCTCAATAGCTTGTCAATGTAAGTTGCCTCATAGGGTTTTTTTTCCATCACTGGGATTTAATTACAAGAAAAAGATTCATTGAAAGTATTTTCTTAGAACTTTCATGTAAGTAGTCACTCAAATATTTCCTTGGACTATTCACAAAGAAAAATGTAATAATATATCGATCAACTAGAAAATACCATACAATCAGAAGGATCATTCTCAGGCTTATGTTCAATATGTTCAACTAAATTTCGATTGCAGCCATTCTTCATCCACATGGGTGGATCAATCTTGTAAGGATCACTTGGCTTTGTATGTGGGTTCTTTGTTTCACATCGATGATGGTTCAACACAAGGATAACATGCCACAACAACAACAAAGAACCCCTCCCTTCATCTTCATGTAGACATTTTCAGATCATACAGAAGACGTAACATTCATTCTTGTGAATCATAGTATAGTAGAAATCCTAGACTTTCACAATTTTCTTTCATCCATAGCTATCCAAAATCCACACACAACTAAAATATTCATACAAAACACAAACATATGTACACTAACTTCTTATTATAATAAATTACCGTCACATTTATCACATATTTCTTGGCCCTCCCATGAGGGAGTTAAGCCCAAAAGGGCTATAATATGAAGAAAGAAATAAAATATGCACACCACACAAAAGACACATTAGCCTATTACATTTTAAAACCAAAAATACATCACACACATATATTTCTTATGAGATCCAACAAATTTGAAACTAAGAGATTTTTTTTTTAGAAAATATCTCAACAAACCAATGTAATAGTATTCTACTATAAGCCTATTTCTAAGTGTTATAAAAAAAAATTATGAGTTAGATAATTTTCCTAACCATAAAGATTCACCCCAACTTTATAATGGAGATATTATTAACAATATTCTTAACTTGTAAATAGCATTTGTTATAATACCATGGGCCTATACCATGGCTTATCAATACCACATACCAATATGACGTGTTGATATGACATTTTCAATATTTCAACCTACTCCTTAGAGGTTAAATCTCCACCATCCATCTATTAATAATGATAATGATAATGGCAGCCCCATGGGGGGGAAGAGGAGACCCCTCATTCAAATCTATTGTTGTTGGTCACTCCTCTCATCAACAACCCCGCAATGTTAATAGTCATCCTTCCTTTGTTCAAGCAGTAGGCTCGATAATGGATCACCCTATTCCATGTCCATCATCAAGTGTTCCCCCTGAACCACAAGCAAATTCTATTAAAAAAGCAAGGCCATGCCAGCCTCAAGCTGAGGAAGCTATATTATTGGAGACCTCTGTGGATAAACTAGGATCGACAATAGAGCACATTAAAGAGAAAGTGATTATATGCAAATTTATAGGTCCTTGGCTATAAAAGAAGACCCTCCTCAATTACCTTGAGAAAAACTGGACAATCAAGGGTGAAGCTCAGCTAAAATTAGAATCTAGAGGATTCTTCACCATTATATTCAATAAGATCAGAGACTGGGATAACATACTTCAAGGAAGGTCATTTTTTATGAACTTTGTCGCAATTTTCATGAAACCCCCAGTTCCACGTTTTAACCTAGAAATGGAAGACTTCTCCTACTTCCTAGTTTGGATCAAGATTTATTCATCTCCACAAGAATACAAAGATACTAAAATCCTAGAACAAATCGATAATAAGCTTGGGAAATTTGTCAAGTTAATTGACATCACAAAATTTAGTAGATATACCTACTATGTCAGGTTGTGTGTTTATATGGATCTAACCAAACCTCTGCTAACATCAATTCATCTCAGTTCCGAGGAAATTATCTAGGAACAATCAATCCATTATGAGAAAATCCCCTTCTATTATAGATACTCATGAATATGGGCATCTCTTCAAAAATTCCCCAATAAACCCTCTTCCCCAAATAGTTTCTCCATCCTTTAGCAAGAAGATAAGGAAAGATCCCATGCCTAGAGGGAACTAGAAGATGAGAATTCTTCACATCATGCTTCAAAATTTTACCTTTGGCTCTCAGATACATCAACGACTCTGAAGACGTTTAACAAAGAAATTCCATCCCCCATGTAAGAGGAACATATCCCAGATTCAAAACTACAAGAGATGGACCTCTAACAAATTTTTAATGATTGGGAAAAGAAGGATCCAACAACCATCCCTGATGACCAGATCCAACTTATAAAAAGAGCATATACTCATTATCAAGATGTGCTTCTCCAAAAAGCATATGCTCAAGGTACTTCTCCTTCATTGTTTCCCTCATTTTCAATGCAAGGGATAAAAATAAATTATCTTCCAGATACTTCTCTCACTCTCAAGGAGCGAAAGAAAAAGGGCCACAAAAAAATAACCAACTCCTTCAAGATCTTGGGGATTTTTTGGTTAATTTAGGTCATGTAGCCCCAATGATTTCTCTTTTCCCCTCCATCACCAAATCTATGTAATGAAGATCATCTCTTTGAATGTGAGAGCATTAAATGGAAAACATAAATGTCAAATCCTTAAGAATCACATCTCTAAAAAAAGTCCACACATTTTCCTCCTGTGAGAAACCAAATGCACCTATCAACACCTCTGCAGGATTATTAGCTCTTTTGGAAACACTATGATTTCCTCTCCCAATGTGTCACAGATGCTTTAGGAGGGCTTTCCTTTATTGGAAACCCCAAGACCATGGCAATTACCAATTAATTCTCTCTCTCATGATTCTTATTGGCTAGATTTCAACCCATTTAATTTTCCCATTCAAGTTCAATTTCTAATTTCTATGGTCCCATTAACCCTTAGGATAAATTAATTTTCCTTTCCAACCTATACTCTACTACTTGTTTGGAATCCCCTAATTACGGGATCCTGGGAGGTTACTTGAATCTGATTTCATCCTTATATGATAATGAGGGACATATAACATTTTTGGGAGAAGAAGCTACAACTTTAAATTCTTTTATCGACTTAACAAATCTTGTGGATATCTAAACTTCCAATGGTATTCACACATGGAATAATAGAAGAAGAGGCCAACATCAAGTGGCATCTAAGTTGGAACGTTTCCTTCTTTATAAATCCTTGTTCATGTTTGGTATGCATATAGATGCTTCATTTCTTCCAAACTTCAGATTTGATCATTGGCTCATCACTCTCTAGCTAGGTTGGTCTTCCTCCCCAAAAAATTGACCCTTCAAATTTGAGTTCTTGTAGATAAGGAATTCCAATTTCTTTGCTAAAATGGAAGCTTGGTACGAAGAATGTGTAGTCATCTAAGGTTGAATAATGTATCGCTTTGAGCAGAGATTAAAGTTCCTCAAAGCCAAGTTGCAAGAATGGAACAAAAAGGAATTTGGCCAGATCTGGGAATATCAATTGAGGCTCAAAGCTCAAATGAAAGAAGTCCAAAAAAAATATCATTGAAGGTATCATTGAACAAACAAAAGATCTATAGGAAGCCCTTTAGCATCATCTCTATGAGAGAATGGATTAGGAAGAGACCTTATATAGGAAAAAATCAAGAATAAAATGGATAAAAGAGGGAGAGTGCAACACCAATTGTTTTCACATGTCCATGGTCAATTAAAAGCACAATAATAAAATCACCCTAATTTGCAATGAATATAATCACTTTGTGGAAGGTCATGAGGCAATGGCGGCCACACTCACCTAACATTTCAGCTCTCTTCTTATAGAGCCCATACAATATAGAAAGAGTATTCAAAAAATCACTCAGCATATCACCCACCTAATTACTGCAGAGAAAAACTTAATGCTCTTAAATAAAATCACCTTCCAAGAAGTAGAGGAAGTAATCATTCACATGCTAAAAATAAATCCCCAAGACTAGAAGGTTTCATGGCCAAATTTTTCCAAGGTTGTTAGTCCATTCTGGGTCAAGATGTTTGGCAAGTCATGGGGAACTCTAGATGTTCTTCTTCTCTTCTCTATGCTTTTGATGCAACCTTTATTTCTCTTATGCCCAAATCCCACCAGTTCGCTTCTCCTTCAAACTAATGTCCCATAGGTCTCTACAATGTAATTTACAAAATCATCTCAAAAACTATTTCCAATCACCTCAAGCTCATTCTTCTAGGTATCATCTCTCTTGAAAAAAATGGGTGTGCTGAAGGAAGCCAAATTTTGGATAGTGTTATTCTTGTCCAAGAAAAAATACACTCCCTCCGATCAACTAAGCAACCGGGAATGAAAATTAATCAAGACATGTCGAAGGCCTTTGATAAATTCAATTGGATGTATCTCTTTCATGTTCTCTGAGTATATTGTTTTCATGACAAATGGATCCCTTGGGTGTTGGATTTGGTTTGAAAATCCTTCTTTTGAATCCTTCTCAATGGTTATCCCTCCTCAACCTTCCCTCCCTCTGATAGCATTCGTCAAGGAGACCCTCTCTCTCCATATCTATTTATGTTAGTTATGGAATGTTTAAGCTAATGGATCAAGGACGCCCCTGCTCATAATAATTTAAAGGGTCTTCCCCTAGGTACTCATAATCTTCATTTTTCCCATCAACAGTTCGTTAATGACACTCTTCTCCTCAGGAATCCTCCATCAAAGAATCCAGGATATTCAAAGACATCCTTGACACATTTTTTGTTGCTTCATGTATGGATATATTGTAGTTTCTACAACAACCCTCCAAAATTCCCAACTTTTCAAAAATTTGGAGCCCCTGTACTATGAGTATGTCTATCTCTTGCTTCCAAAATCTCATTAGTTGGCCAAAACCCTTGTGATCCCATCATAAGCTCAACTCTCAGAGACTAAAAGGTGATTTTTCTACCCAAGTCATAGGTCACATCAAGTCATCTCTCATGAGCCTAAAACTTGTGGCCTTATGACCTGGCATCTTCATGACCTCCCACATAAGTCGCTATGCTGCATGGATTGCTATGTCGCAAAAGGCTAGAAAATATACTTATGAAACTTGGCAACCCATGTGACCTTGAATGTGCAAACTTTTATAAATATTATGACCTCGTTGGTGATTTCATCAATTCATTTTGATTTCTTGTGGGACGAAGAGGCTAGGCGACTTTGAGAAAATGCGTGAACTAGCCATGTAAGTGACCCTTTGCCTTCCTAACTATCATTACTTAGCGTCATTTGTCCCATTCCTCAACCATAACCATACATCTTCTTCTTCTAGGGTCTTCTATCCAAGTTTAATGGCCCATTTTACTTAGAAACCCTTAGCCAACTCATTCCTCCTCCCGGACACATTTATGCATCGTCATTCAACCCCATATCTTCCAAAGCAAGATTGCCCCCCTCAAAGATCAAGTTATCTAGTCTAGTGGGTCCCCAAGGACTCAATTTGAATCTCATTCCCTTCATTGAGTCACCTTGAGGAATAGGTCCTACTGATAAAATTTGCGATAGGAAAACATATGCGACCTTGTGACCTTGTGACTAGGTGACCCACCTTCACTATGACCTTGTGACCTATGTCCCTTGCGATCACTACTTAACTGTGAATTATGCGACCATTTTTATCTTGCGATATGTGACCTCGTGACCTATCATGAACTATGACCTAGCCTACCCTAGTTGTTAACGTGCATAGTTCATCTTCGTGACCCTATGACCCCCTAACCCCTGTGACCTTGTGACCTTTTAAGAAGAATACTTTCCCAGGGACTTGCGAGTAACTCTGAAACTATGATTTGTGCTTTTCTCCTAGGTTTAATTATTCATGTCATCTCTCTCATCATGGGACTGTATGTTTGACATCATAGGCGACCTCGATCTTGAGTTCATCTCAATCTCCTATTTCTATGACAAGATGGCACCTCCAGTAGTGAAGTCTTCCTACAAAATCTATGAAATACAAGGTCCCATCACCTCCTATATATAGGGACATTGCATGTAGAGTTTTCTAAACATAACATCACTAAAGACCAAGAGGATTTACAGGTGTATATCAATGTCAAGGGGTCTAGGCTCCACAAACTGGCCTCACATTCTCTTATATTTCCATGCGTCGAGACTGTTGATTAGATTATACAAAACATAACCAAAGATAAGTTGGTTGTGAGGGATCACAATAGTGCAACATTTTTGGTTATATCTTTGATGAACATTTTTGCTTACTACATATTGTCGGAAAAGGAAGAATCATTTAACACCTGGTAGCCATCAGGTTTTGTAATTCCAACCAAGTCCATTGTGAGAGATTGGTGGCAAGACCCATCCAAGTTCTAGATATATAATGACCAAGTGTACGAGATAGAGGGTCAAAATACGGTTTACCAACTTATTGTTGCCATGATGAATTAGTTGTATGACAGGGTTGACATCGACACCTTCCATGGGACATGCGTCCCTATCATGTATGTCATTACCACTAGAGGTACATTTTTCAACTGGCCCAGTATCTTAGCTTCTGCATTAAGGACTAATATATTTGCATCCAAGCATTGTGAGACAGAGAAGTCATCAAAGTTATACATGGGATCATACCTATTGGATGTGGTTTGTGCGATATGCCATTTCGATAACTCGAGCTACCACTAGACCAAATTTTTGGTAGAGCTTGTACACCATCACTACAAGATCTTTTGGAACCCAAATTATAAGAGTGTACATGACTCTACTTCTAAAATGTTCATCGCCCCATTATACCTATTTCTTTTGGGGTAAGACACTCATTTCATGTTGAAGAGGTCCATGGAGACTATCGCTAAAGTGGCAGATGGGTTCCCTATCCAGGAGGGCACATTTATCAGGGTATTTGGCTCATACAAAACCCCTCATGCACTTCCTTGATTTTCCACAGATAGATTACTCATGGAGGAAGTATGTTATCAAATGAGTAAAGACTTCTCAAAGACGCTGAGAAAACGGAAAAATAAACCCTAGCCCGCCTTCCCTCTTAGTATCAGGGCTTACATGGTTCAAAACTTTAAAAGTGGAGGAGGATGTCAAGGAGATAAAGGGGTTCCGTTTTGTGACTCTAAACCACTGCACCTATAACCCAGAAAGAGTAGTAGTAGCTCACTGCAAGAAATCCAATCTCAAGTAGTCCTACCCGCATACGAAGCACACTTATGAAGCGAAAGATAGAAATTGGTGCAATGTAGCTAGGGATCTTAGCCCCAGGGGACATCAAGAAAAGGATGATGAGAAATTTGGGTGTCCCCAATACAATGTGAGATTACAATAAGTGTAAACCTCACTTAAGAGAGAGAAAGAATAAAAAAATTAAACGGGGAAACTAAAGAAACACAAAGGAGAAGAGACAAATATTCCCCAAGTGACCAAGATGAATGTGAAGATGGAAAAACATTAGAGAAAAGAAATGTGACCTTGGAAAAGTAGAAGCAAGAGCTCAAGAGAAAAAGAGAAGAAGAACTCAAGCAGACACAAAATTTAGGAGACCAGCATCCTGAAGATCAACTTGAGAAGAAGTGACAAGAGGAAGAAAATAGGAAGAAACAACCAGAGGAGGAATAGATGTAAAAGCAAGAGGAGAAGAGGGCACCAGAGGAATAATAGAAGAAGATGCATAAATAGAAATAGTAAGAGTAAAAATTCAAACAAGTGGAAGAGCTCAATAAGAAACAAGAGCAAGAAGAAAAATAAAAAAAATACACTAGAGGAGGAAGAAAGGTGGAAGGCAAAGGAAGAAAAGAAAGAAGAGGAGTTAAGAAAAAATATAAGAAGAGCTTGACAATAAATATCAACAGGAGTTGGAACAACAAAAACAATTGAGTGAGAAAGTTGAAGTGCCTCCACTTGATGTTCCCCTATCCACTCCCATCGTTGGAGGGAATATTCCTCTCAAAGACCTAGGCATTCCTGACGAGGATGAGGATGAAGTGCTAGACCTAACAAAGCTTACCTTCAATCATGTCAATTACAAGATCATGTAGGAAAGGAGGAAATATTATGCTAGGAACTTTGCAAAGCCTTTGCCCATGACCACAGAGAGGGAATTTTTGCTAGATACTATAGTAAACCCTAAGACGATCTCCTCGGCCGGGACTACCTTTGTAACCATGAATGAGCTAAATGTTGGAAGAATGAGCAACAAAAATGTAGAACTCAAAATCAAGTTGTATGCATCTGAGAAAAGAGCCACGACAACAAAAGAAGATAGAAGGAGGATGGAATAAGAGAATGTAGCACTTTGCTTATCTCACTCCAACACGAGGGAATTACAGGCCAAAATAAAGGAAGACATTGAAACCCTGAGAGGAGCCATGGTGATGGTTTATGAAGAGATGTAAAAAATGCATCATAGTGTGGCCCCTATCTTGGCCATATAGGCACAAAAAAATAAAAAGACTCCATGCTAAAAGATGTCATTACAGTTCTAGAAAATATTCATGAGTGGATAAAGAAGTATACAGAGGCACTGGCAATTCTCCCAAGGAAATATTGGATCACCACCCTGAATGATAAAATCCAACTACGCATTAAGATCTAATCATGAGACAAGCTAGCTAGAGATGTGGACAAGGTTCTTGCTTCTTACAGGCATCTTCTGAGTGGACTGGAGTTACTAATCGAGAACCATGGGGTTACATCTATTGGTACAGTTGGAGAAGTGAGGAAGCAGGAGGACATCCTATAGGATGTTCAAAGATTTATCAACACTTTCAGGCAAGCTGTCAACTCAAGTGACCTGCAAATTACAAAGGAAAACATTAACCAATATGTGGTGGAACCAATGAGGATGTACATGATGCTGATGACTCTAGCCAAGCAAAGAAATGTCAAAAGAAGCACCCTCATTCTAGATTCCCTTGAGTGTCTACATAGGAATGATGATGATTAACCAAAGATAACTCCAATAGTTCTTGAATACAAGCTTTGGCACACTTACCTCATGGAGAAACTACACTTAGATGTTCCATAATTATCTATCGCCAAATTGATAGGATATAACTAGCTTATTTTGTTGAGAATAACTAGATAGGATAAAGTAGAACAATGTAAGAATTTGAAGAGTCTTGAGGAAGTCTAAGGGTCATGAGGAAGTGTAAGAGTCAAGGGTAGACCAAAATTCACCCTCTTTTCTATAAATACACCCTCATGGTGTATTTTAAGAGGACTTTTAGCTTTGGACTTACTTTGGTACATATTGTTTTGAGAGCTTGTGCTCTTCTAATAAATGCAAGGAGCAATAGTATATTTCCACAATTGGATTAGATGAAGGCTTTGTACTTTGATGCCATGAATATTATTAGCTTGATGAATTGTAGGTTCCTTTGAGCTTTGGTGTAATGTCTCCTCATGTATCTTGTAGTGCTATGAGTTTTCCTTTGCAACACATGGATGGCATATGATACGCTGACCCTATTCTTATGTTGATAAACTACTTTATTGATATTGGCACAGTATTATTGTATATTGTGCACTCGTATTTGCCAATGCTTAACCATCTTGAAATAATTCTTGGTTTTTAAGTTTATCCTTTAGATGTGCATGGTCATTTTTTGGGCCAAATCAGTTTTTATGATGCATTCACCGAGTCGTCTCACTATGTTGTGGCACATTGCAACATTGGAGTAAATGAATACCTATTCAATAATTCACATGCTTCATGGAAAGACAATTGGCTTCTTAATTCAAGAGAAACTTTCCACATGATTTGTAGGAGAGATTTCTTTGAAGAATTCACTCACAATGTTGATGGAGGAGTAAACTTTGCACAAAAGTCAAAACTCAAGCCAGAAGTGCTTGGCACCATTAAGCTCAAACTTCCTAGTCTTCCAGAATTTATTTTGCATGATGTTCTACACCTCCCAGAACTGGGGAGAAACTTGTTGTCTTTAGTCCACATCCACTAGAAATGACACTCCATTCATATATTTGATGACAAGGTTGAGGCCAAAAAATCATCAGATCACTCACTTCTCATGATGGGGATAGAAGAAGAAAGACTTTTGAAGTTGCAAGGAACCTCTGCTCATGCATACAATTTCTTATACATTTTTCACTATGATGAAGGTACATTTCCATCAGTTCTTTTATGGCATGCTAGATTTGGACATTTGAACTATGACAACCTTCATTTGTTGAAGAAAAATGGTGTTACTGGTTTGCCTACAATTCCCAAGAAGCTTAATAATTGTGATACTTGTATCTTAGGAAAGCGCAACAAACAATATTTTCATGATTCTCATTCCAGAGCACATAAAACACTTGAAATAATTCATTCTAATTTATGTGGCCCAATGCATGTTCTTTCAGCAAATTTTAATAAACATATGATGACATTTATTGATGACTACACCAAAATGTGTTGGGTTTATTTATTCAAGAAAAAATATGAAGATTTTGAAACATTCAATAACTTTCATACGTGGATTGAAAATGACACACAATCGTATATTGGATCTATTTGCAATGATAATGGAAAATAGTACAGTTCAATTGAATTAGAAAATTATCTTCGCCAACATGGGATGAAACATCAAACAACCATGGCTTATAATCCCCAATAGAATAGAGTAGTTGAAAGAATGAACATGAAAATCTTAAATATGGTACATTCCATGATGTTTATCAAGAATGTTAAACTAATGTTTTGGGTCGATGCAATTCTATGTGTTGTTTATATAAAGAATAGGTGTCCATCTAATGCTATAAAAAAGAAGACTCCCTATGAAATATGGTATGGCCACATTCCTTCAGTGAGGCATCTTAGGGTTTTTGGTTCCACATGTTATGCCTTGATACCTAATGAACAAAGAAACAAACTCGGTGTAAGGAGTCACAATTGAATATTCTTGGGGTACTCAAATACCTCCAAAGCATACCATATTTATGATGAGGTTAATAAGAAGTTTATAATATCTAGAGATGTGATATTTATTGAATCTTCTAAGGTTGACAATGTTGTTGAGTGGTAGCTTGATCATTTGGACAGATTCAAACATGCAAAGTCTTTTCAATAATTTGATAATGAAATTCTACATCTTGAAGGGGGGATTCCTATACTCAATCAGTATGTGGAATCTTATTCTGAAGAACTCTCTCCCCCACATGAGGCTCCAACCATTGATGACACTTTGACTGATGTGATTGAAAGAATTAGGAGAATAAATCTTGATTTAGCCCCATCTCAGTCAACTGAGCAACCTGGGCCATCTCATAAAGGCCCTCTAAAATGGATGACAAAGACACTTGAAAGTGTTTGTCTTGACGAGGTTGAAAAGACAGGAACAAGAGGCTCAACTAGACAAAATAGAGATGATGTAGAAGATTTTGATTCACCTGTTGGTATGGATGTTTCTTATGATTGTGAGTTGAATTTGTCTACATATTTTGAACCAACTTCCTTTAATGAAGCCACTTCTCATGTTGAATGGAAAGAAGTGATGCAAAAATAATATGATACCTTGATAAAGAATGGAAACCAAAAGCTAGTTGATCCTCCATTGGAAACCAAACCAATAGGTTGCAAGTGGGTCTTCAAGAAGAATTATAAAGTAGATCACTCACTTGAAAAGCACAAAGTCAGGCTTATGGAAAAAGGTTTTCCACAGAATGAAGGGGTTGACAATAAGGATACTTTTTCCCCCACAACAAAATGGGATAACATCTAGACACTCTTTGCCTTGGCAGCAGAGAATGGTTACAAATTCCATCAAATGGATGTAAAGACTGCTTTCTTGAATGGAGATCTAAAAGAGAGTGTCTTTATGTCCCAACCACGAGGATGTATTGTGAGGGTCAGGAACATAAAATATGTAATCTTGTAAAATCCTTGTATGACCTCAAGCAAGTACCGTGAGCCTGGTATGAGAAGTTAATTGAGCATCTTCTGAAACTAAACTTCAAACATTATGATCTTAATGATGCAAATTTGTTTGTCAAGAAATTTGGTAAAACAATTGTATATATTGTGGTGTATGTAGATGATGTTCTGATGATAGGGAACAATGAGAGCTACATTACATCCATAAAGAAGGAATGGAGGAAAGGTTTTGAAATGACATATTTGGGTTATGTTCACTACTAACTTGGTATTGAAGTAACTCAACATCCTAAGTTTATATTCCTCTCTCAGAAGAAGTACATTGGAGATCTTTTGAATAGGTTTGGCATGATTGAGTGCAATCCTTTGACTACACCAATGGAATAGAACTTAAAGCTCACATCCACTTAAGGAAAATAATTTGAAGATGCAACAAAGTATAGACAACTTGTAACAAGTCTCAACTACCTTACTACTACGAGACCAAACATTTCATTTATTGCTTGAATCCTCTCCAGGTTTATGAAAAAGCCTTTTGAGGATCATTGGTTTCCTGCAAAAAGACTTCTAAAGTTGAAAGGAACTCAAGACTTTGGACTTCAGTATACACAGGTGGGCACCTCCAACTTGATTGGATAGTCTGATTTAGGCTTTGATGGAGATAAAAAAATTGGGGTATCTACTTCAGGTTATGTTATGACTCTTGGAACAGTAGTTGTCTCCTAGAGGTCACACAAACAATCAGTTCCAACATATTCCACGGCTCAGGTAGGATATGTGGGAGTAGCTGAAGCCACCAAGAAAATTGTGTGGCTCGAGAATATTCTGGAATACTTGCAAGAGAAACAAGTGCATTCAAGTCCTCTCTTGATTGGCAATACTTCTGCAATAAAGTTTTCAAAGAAACCAAAGTTCCATGATCGAACAAAATACATCAATACAAAATACCATCTGATTCAACATCATGTTTAGGCCAAGACAATCTATCGACACCATTGTTCCACAAATGAGCAAATCAAATACATCTTTACCAAAGCACTTGGAAGAGAAAGGTTTGAAAGATTCATAATAATTCTTGGACTCATGAACGTCCCTTCAGATTAAGGAGAAGGAATGTTGACACATGATCTTTGGGATTAGGTAAATCCATGTAAATATTGTAAATAAGAAAATAAATGGAATTGGAAAATGAAGAGACATTGGGAGATGAAACTCAATAGTCTCCATCTCCATGCATATATTCATGTTCCATGTTAATGAAAAAAACAATTCAGTTGTGGAGTTACCTCCTAGCCTGACAATTAAGTTTTTATGGTGATTTTAGAATGCATTTCTCCCTTATTTTTTATCTTAGAAATAAATTATCTAAGAATCTCAAATACTCTATTAAATTTTGGTAAAGCATTATAAATATGAACCATTATTATTTAAATTTATTTAAATGTGATATACATATTATAGTTTTTCTTGTAAGTAAAAATTATTTGTAAGTTTCTCAGATTGGATGCTTATGTGATTCATGAAATAATGATTAAGATCATTCAGAAAATCACATGAAGGATTATTGGTTCGCGCATTTCAAACCTCAATCTAGGTTCATCATTAGGACTAGGTTGAGAAGCAAGATCAACAGATTTCTAAAATATATCTTAGAGACTGATCGTTGCATCTCTGTGATTCCTGTGAATACATGCCCTCCAAGTTTCCCACATAGTGAACGTACTTTATGAGTATTTTGATGGAGAAATCAGTTATTATATCATGTTGGAATTTAAGGGTGACAACAATGGTTCATATTCTCGATTGTGTCTAAGCACCCATTGCGGACACATGGCCTTCAGTATCAACCTTCACTATCAAGGTTGAATAGGATACACAACCACCTTACGTTCATTCATTTCAAAGCTTTCCAATGTCATAAACCTAAACTTCAAAGTTATGATATTTTCTTATGGATGAACAATTTTCACAGACTTAAGATGCCGATGATCCCTCATCACACATCAGTTGTACTTTTTAGTAGAGATTGAGATGGTCGTTTGCACCTTTTAGTGTACTTTGACTTCGAAGTTTTGATTTTTATTTATTTTAATAAATTGGGGTGTATTTTGATGTGTGGAAGTTTTTCAAATTTTATGTTTGAATTTGAGTTGTACTATGGATTTTTTTTGTAAATGTTAAATTTAATAATATTAATTTTTAAGTCGAGAGGCTCATCCTACAACCTAGTATGGGGGGATGTGTAAGTTTGTAAATCTGTTTGTTTCTTTTAAAATAAAAATTAAAAACTATGTTCTAAATAGAAAAATAATTTCTTGTTATAATAAAAAAAAAATGAATATGTTGTAAAGTAATTAGAAGTAAAAAAAATGAATATGTTGTAAAATAATTAAAAATAAAAAAATGTGTCAGTAAGATGTTTAAAGCTTATATTTTTCAAAAATATTCCAACAAGTGATTAAATAAACTATTTGAAAATCTATGTTAACTAATTCATGTTGAAATAAAATATTTTAATGTTATATATAAAAAAATATTCAATGTGAGTTATTAATAAAATATTTTGACATATACTAAAAAATACATTAATAATAAAAAATATCATTCATTTGGATGTACATGTTATGTAAAATATTTTAATGCCAATATTATTTAAATTTTTTTTAACATATATATCATTAAAAATTAATTTTTTGTGGTTAAAACATTTATTTGGTTATTGATACAGTTAAAAATACAATTTAAATCTAAGGCTTTTGTGATCCATATTATAAATAAATGTCTTTTGGATTAATCACTTCATTAAGATTTGGTTGAATTTCCAATCAACTAATGTGGTTTATCCTTATGAAAAAATGAAAGTTCATACTTAAAATAGATCTATATAAATATATTTTAAACCATAAACCATTAAAATCATCACTTTAAAATCTTGAAAAAAACACTTGATGGGAATTACCACCGTTCATTGAGCACGTGGAATTGACATTATAGATAGCACTAGTGGTACCACATGGATGAAAAGAGTTATTTAAATGTATAGTGCTTTGATTCGTAATGTAAAACCATGAGATTGACACATTGTTTGTCAAGTTAAGAGTATATATCTTTAAATAAGAGTATATATATAAGGGTATATAACAAAACCATGAGTTTGACGCAAGTTGTTTGTCAAGTTATATTTAAAGTGAAGTTATATTTTTATAACATGGTATAGTGAATTTAAATTTAGTCTAATTATATAAATGAAATCAAATAACTAGTAAATTTTAACAGACATTTATTTATAAGTATTAAAATGCCTCACATTACCGAAATTAAAATACATTATAAAAATTATCTAAACAATAATTTTATATTAAATTATTATTATTAATAAAGAAATCAAAATTGCACATCACACAAAGATATTCATTTATTACATTTTAGAGCTAAAAATACATCACCCATATATAGTGTTTATGAGGTTTAACAAATTTTAAACTAAGAGATTGTTTGTCGAGAAAATATCTCAACAACCCAATTTAACAGTATTCTATTGTAAGCATTAATTAAGTCCCTCCCTTAATGCTTACATTACAAAATTAGCATTACAAAGATCAATATCAGAATCATAAATTACAACATAAATGTTTGTCTAATACTAGTATGGTCTTCATCAACACTTACACCCACTCTAAAATCTCTTGGGCAACACTCTTTCTCCACCACAACTTCGTGCTTACCACATGACCGATTTAAGACACAACTGCCTCTAACCATCATTGATATACTTGTATGATAAAAAATATTGTCATAATTAGCTCGTCAGGTCTTTTGCGAGAAAATTGATGAATTAACTAAACCACTCTATGAGCATACCACCATATGTTCAATATTTCACTTTTGACTATCCGTCAATTTCTAAGACGATAGTCTAGACAATAAATGTGTTTAGAACTTGATCATAAAACTTGACCTGTCTAACACACAAGGATCTCATACTATAACCAGTAGCCTGTATTCAAGGGTTTTCAAGGGCCAAGAATAAAAAAATGTAATATATTGTAAACACAATCAAACTCATGATGTGTTCAAAGGTTTCTGAGTGCCAAGAACCACTAATTTGAATTATGTTACATTGTTCAATGATTGGTTCTGCACTTTCAATTTACAAACCAAAAATATATATAATTGAAAATAAATAAAAAATGATGACATTCTATAGTGACAACTCTTATCACCTAGATTGAACCTTAGGCTGAAGGAAGGCACTGTTAGGGTAACCACAAACCACGCTTAGCCAAGTAGCTAGCCCTACTAGGCCAGGAGAGGGTTCTCTTCGTGAGTATCTCAACCAAGATGACTGGATCATGTAATTGATATTAGACTAGGTATAAAAGCACAAGGTTTGATTTGATTTGAAGGGGTTCTGTTGGATCAAGAGGAGCCAGATAGTTTGGGCAAGGAAATTAGTTCAAAATTGCAGGGTGTTTGATGGGGCAAGGTAGGTATGAAGCTTAGCTCTCTAGGGTTTAATGGGTGAGGTGATTCAAGACCGGTGAGAAGCTAGGAAGAGCATGTGATCATCATGGATCCTTCCTAAACTATAGAAAACATAAACTGTGAATATTTTCCCAAAGTAGAGCATTAATGTTATGGATTCTGCCTATCAACTTGAAAACATCCACTTAGAAGAAATGAAATGATAAATAAAGTACACAAAACATTTAAACATATTATCACAAGAGAGGAAATAGAACTAAACAACATATCACATGGATCCGAAAGAAAAAGCTGCAATTTTTTATTAATCTCCTACTAGACTGATACAAAATTATGTTCTTTCAAAACCTAAGTATCCAGTTGAGTCCAACCCTTTAGAATGAGAAAGAAGAAGAATATATAGACCTTGTTTCAACCTCCTCCCATCCTCAGGGGTCGAATCCCTAAGATGAGGAGCTAATATAACCAAGACTGAACAAGAAATAGGAATCTAGGCATCCTAACAACTTGCCTCTAAAAGTGAAGAAACTGATTCATTTGTGCTTAAAATGACTTTTAATCTAATGAATCTACCTTCTAATACCAGTTATCCATCAAATTTACAATCAAAGTCATAATTTACATTAGTAAAACATCCTCCATGAGTGAAAATCCATGATCACAGTCAAAACACAATGAAATGGCAATTCTATGCAAAATTTGTCCTATGCGCAGTGCCACTGGCCCTACCCGCAATGCCACTTTCAGGTCTCTTTTGGAGGCATTCTTAGCATCCAAATGGAGCTCATGATAACTCATTGGAAATTTATTCAAGTCTGATTTCCAAAACATCTATAATTTTTTCATTTCAAACTCATTTGATCCATAAAAAGGTTATTCTCCAAAGACTGCTTCTGTGTGTCCAAAAAGTGGCAGAAAGGTCGTTTTTGGGGAGTTTTTTAACCGTTTGGTAGACCAATTATGCTCCAAAATCTTAGAAAATGCATAGGGTTCATGTACTCATCACTCTGAATATAAAAATGCAAGCCATTTGTCCATTGGGTGTCCCTAGGAAAAGCGTAGTGCCAGTGGCATTGCACGTAGAGCCAAGTTTCCTGTGTTAAAATTTCCAAAATTTTCCAAAGACAGAAATTCCTCCAAATTTGATAAAAATTGGTGAGAAACACCATCATCAAGCATCTTGATGATCTAAGGAAGCTTCAACAATCAACCTAAGCCTATCCTCCTCTTTTTAGGCTTTGAGTGCCTGTCTCAGCCTTGCTTTCATCTGCTTGACCCTTATATTGCAAATTTTGTTCTGGGTCTTGTAGTGGTAGGCCATGTGCCTGATGATCTGGTTGTCCCTATTAACCCCTTACAATAGCTTTTCTAAGTGAAAATTGACTCTTTCAAGCCAAATTTCTCTATCACCCTCAATTTCCTTCTCAATTGAAATCAAAGTGACCGATGTTTCTTCCTCTTGCATTGCTAATTTACCCTTGTCATTGTGTCTCTTTTCCTTAAGAAGTTCTAGCTCCATGAGGACCTACTTATCACTTAGTAGCTTGTTATCTTGTTTTGGATATGCGATGACATACTTGGCTCTTGCCAAGTTGTACATCAATGCTTGGATTTGAGCCTCTTTCTCCTGTATGACGATATTTCCTTTTGTTGCTTCATCCCTAGCCTCCAATTTAATTGTCTCTACACCATGAAGAATATGATGCCAGTCTAGCTCATCATGCTCCATCAAATCAAAATATCTTTCCTCCTCATAATCTCTATCTTCTCTGCCCATGTTTGCCAAGATTTGAGGCTGTTTACTCCTAGAAAAGCAATGGAGGGGGTGAGTAAGGGTGGTTAGGAATAAGGGAAGGGGAAGTGATCATGTGGGGTATTTGGTGGACTAGGTAAACATGAAACTCAGTGGGAGGGTATGAACCATGAAAATGAGGGAGAGGGGCAATGGTTTTAGGGTATTTCTTTGGGGATGCAGGAAAAGGGATATGGAATGGTATGGAGTGATATGGAGGAGGGGTTTAGGGTTTTAGTGATAAGTGATGGGAGGAATAGTAAGGGTTAGGGTTTTAAGGCATAAGTAGAGGAGATTATAGGGTTTCACATTTAGCCTAGAAAATTATCTTCAAATGCATTAATTGAAAGCTAATGATGAATTTCAGGGACAAGACTTACTTGTGTGACGGGAAAGAAGACAAATTTGGTGTTTTTGGGTGGCAGAGGTCATTTTGGCCATTGCTAGCCCTATACGCAGCACCTCTTATAGGCGTGTAGTGCCTTTCTCTACATGCAGTGCCATTATTTTTTGCACAGGGAAAACTGGCCTACACACAGCGCTGTTGTTTTTTTCATAGGGAAAACTGGCCTACACGCATCGCTCCAACCTCTACGTGCAACACCACCTCAATTTTTTCTTCCAACTTGTAGGTTGATTTTGATTGCCTTCCTGGTGTCCACATTAGGCATGGGATAGCTCGTTGGAAATATTGTCGAGTCTACTTTCCATATCTACCTTTAGGTTTCAATTTGGAGCTCATTTCACCTGTCAAATACTCAACCTTCCAAAACTGGTAAAAAAATGCAGAATGAGGGTGAAAAAATGAAGAGTGTTGTTGCAGGCATGTTTTGAAAATCTTCCTAAACTCAAAATTCAGTGCATGATAATTCATTTGAAATATATGATTGTATAGTTAGAATTTGACTCATCAATGAAGTCATTTGGACACTCCAACTAGGAGAAATATTGATTTTCCTAAGCTCACTCCAGAAGTGCAGCGACTCTCTTGTGGCAAATGACTATTTGGACATGTTTTCCAAACCATGAGACTTGTGTAAAAACTAAAGGAGCTTGTTCTCCTTGGGTCTATGATGGACAAAAACCTCTCTTACTTTTGTCAAAATCATCTTTTCTTTCTCAGAAACATCATGTGAATAAAACCTGTCTCGATTTGAGGAAGGATTGAGTGAGGGGAAGGGGTCCAAAAGGGCAAAACACATGCCTAACCTAGAAAAGTGTGAAATTATAGCAATAGGATAGGATTTGTGGGAAAATGATGAATTTGAGGGCTATCAGTGATGGGAAGTGTTTAAGAAGGTATATTAAGGATAGGGGAAGGTGTATGAGCATCAGGATACAAGTTTTTTTGATGATTTGACCATCCAAGAAAAATTACCTTCAAAACCCTAGGAGAGGGAAATGAGCCTTACCTAAGCACAACTGGAGCACAAACAAGGTGTAAAATGACCCATGGGAACTTGAAACAATGATGACAACTCTTTGAATGATGGTACACTTAGTCGAATGGTGACATGCAGAAATACTTGGAAAACTTTGGAAGAAGTGAAAACAATCCTAGACCTAATACCTAGTGACCAAATTTTACTTGAAGACTCATTGAAATGACAAAAATTTGACTTTGACACTGCAAGACCACTTTATAAGACCATATTTGATCACTGGTGGAAGGCTGCAAAGACTGACACTAATATTAGCCTTATTGGGGATGGCAGCTCCTTGGAGGTGTCAAGAACACCATAGACCAAGCGCCTAACCATGTGGGCCAATATAGTCAAAAACTCAAACTGAAATGCATGACTGAAAATTGACGACATGATGAGACAAACTAATTTTGAAGCTAACTGAACCATACTCACTTCTGTTAGCTTATTAATCACACCCTACTCTAAGTAATCCATTCGTCACCTGATCAAGTGAAATGAAACAACCAATGCAACCAAGTAGGCATTCTGGCTACTGTTTCAATTCTCCACAAGTGCTTGCTTATGAGCAGCAAGAGAGAACTACTAAAATGCAACTCCCATGAAAACTTGTAAATAAACCCAAATTTTCCCAGATTGAATAATATGGATTCTCTATCTGACTCCAAAAACACTGCATAAGGATCTTGAAATTCATGTGCACTGGGACTTACCTCATCCAATGGATTACTTTTCTTCTCCTCATACCATGAATGCAAACTTTCGTATGAGTTTTGTGGCGAGACTCCTGCTGAAAATGACATAGAAACTAGCTGTCAGATCAAGTTTTTATCAATACTTTTTTCAAGCTCAAAGTTAGCTAATGGAGAAGTATTTTGACTACAGATATCATCCAACACATCAACTATTAGATCGTGAAAAACTTTAAAAGACTATTCCAACCCATTTTCTATTGGTTCCAATGAGATTGCGTGATTTTCTATAGGCTGCTCATCCTTTATTGAGGATATACTATGCAAATTTCCCTTCAAAAACTAAAATGATTCAAAACATAATGGTATGGAATCATCTTGCATCATTTGATCATATGTTCCAGCTTACAAGTCTTCATCTACAACCTGACATTCAATGGCATTCGGGGGCTGCAAATCCAGATATGGGAAGTCTTGAACAAGGATTTCATTACCCTCTAGATGGTCAAGATCAAAACTTATCGACGTTTGATTTTTGATTGCATGAAAGTTGTCTTTGATGAACTAAAAAAAATTAAAACAAAAAGGCAAAGATCCTTCACTTACTTCAAAACTTTTTGCACTGTCCTCCTCACTTCCAGAGCTAATATGCATCATCTGATCACTGTATTTGAGCTGCTGAAAGTGAAATTCCTCGTTCCACCAACTAGTTACTGATTTGTCTGCAAGACTAGCTTCTGTTTGGAGAACATAATCATCATCACACTGATCAAACTTAGGAAAATCATCAGTATAAAACACATCATCAAGCATACATGTTAGATCAACAGATATCTCCTCCCCAATATGATCTATAAAATAATCATTATCAGATCTATGACAACTGGGATAAGAAAGAAAATGTTTTGGATCAGTGACTTGTTCTACTTCAGTCAACAAGCCATGGTCTTGAACATCATACTCATTCCTTGTGGTGATCTTTTACATCATATCTTCCACTGCACTTACCAAAAATTTGAGCTTTACCTCTAAATATGTTGATTCCTTTGGATCTATGTTCTTCATCTCTCCTTCCTTCAACTTTTCCCTCCTGATCAACGAATTAGCCTCTACATCTACTGCATTGTTTTGGATCTATTCAAGTGTTGTAAGGTTCCTTTCTCTCAATTGAAACTCCAATCCTAGATTGAAGGCTTCTAGGTAGTGTAAGAGAGCGGATCCAGGAGGTGGCCTTATATTAGCAAGCATTGAAAAATAGACTTGGTTAAACCTGGCAGAAAATTGTTGTACATTCTCTCCTGGCAGTCTTTTCAGCTGGTTATACTCTTCTAGAATCAAGAAAGGGTTTTTTTTTTACCACCCACTTGCCGAGGAAATCTTTGACGAACTGCTGGAAATCTAAGATGCTCACATCAAGCAGGGTTTTGAACCAACTCTTGACTTTGCCTTACAAATAAAGAGCAAGAAACCTAATACTGACATCGTCTTCATCAACTTCAAAAAGGTTAAGAAAAGACTCAAAATTCAGTACATGTCTCTCAGCAGTGATGTTGTCACATTCACCATCAAATCTTAGTAGATATAGGTAACGATTTTTAGCTAAAGCATGCGATATAGGAGGTAAAATCAGAGGCTTGTATCTATCTGGAATTTTACAAGGTACTAAAGTATATACAAAAGATGTAGAATTATTCTTGATCTCTTGAGGCTCATCAGTTTGAAGACGGTCATCATAAGATTTAGAAGAAGGGTCTTGATCAAGATCAAAGGCATGTGAATATTTTGTTTTCACAATCTTCAAAGGGAAGGAATCACATGCAGGTCTAGGATCTTTTCTCAAGTACAATATACTTTGTAAAGCCTTCTTGAAATTCTCCGGAAAGGAGAGGAAATAATTTATAAAAAAGAACATAATGTCTTGGATGAAATTCCAACTTGAATACTTGATCTTTCCATATTTTCCTTTAATGTTTCTACTGGTCGGGTTCATCCTCCAGTGGAGTCCTTGGATCTAATCTCGAAACTGATTTAGAGTCGCTAGGTGAATGATTTCAGCCTTCTTGTGTCTAATCGTTGTCCACCATCAACAATCAGAGCTAGATATGAACTTTGATGATATTTCCCAGGGAATACGAAACCTTTCGCTCTTTCCCCAGTATGGTCGCCACTATGTTATCACTTGGATCAAACCTCGGGCTGAAGGAAGGTAATGCCAGGGTAACCACAAACCATGCTTAGCCAAGTAGCTAGCCCTACTAGGCTAGGAGAGAGCTCTCTCTGTGAGGATCTTAGCCAAGATAACTAGATTAGGAAAATGATATTAGGCTAGGTAGACTAACACAAGGTTTGATTGATTTGAAGGGGTTCTACTGGATCAAGAGGAGCCAGACAGTTTAGGCAAGGAGGTTAGGTCAAAATTGCAGGGTGTTCAATGGGGCAAGGTAGGTATGAAGCTTAGCACTCTAGCATTTGATGGGTGAGGTGATTCAATACTACTGAAAATCTAGGAATAGCATGTGATCATCATGGATCCTTCCTAAACTATAGAAAACATAAACTGTGAATATTTTCCCAAAGCAAAGCATTAATGTTATGGATTCTGCCTATCAACTTGAAAAAATACACTTAGAAGTGATGAAATGACTAATTATGTACACAAAACATTTAAACATATGATCACAAGAGCGGAAATTGAACTAAACACCATACCACATGGATCCAAAAGAAATGGCTACAATTTCTAATTAATCTCCCGCTAAACCAATGCAAAATGATGTTCTTTCAAAACCTAAGCATCCAATTGAGTCCAACCCTTTACAATGATAAAGAAGAAGAATACATAGACAATGTTTCAACCTCCTCCCATACTTAGGGGTAGAATCCCTAAGATGAGGGGCTAATCTAACCAAAACTGAATAAGAAACAGGAACATAGGCATCCTAACAACTTGCCTCTAAAAGTGAGGAAACTGATTCATTTGTTCTCATAATGACTTTTAATCTAATGAATATGCCTTCTAATACCATTTATCCATAAAATTTACAAGAAAGCCATCATTTACATTAGTAAAACATCCTACATGAGAGAAAATCCATGATCATAGTCAAAACATAGTGAAATGGAAAACCTGTGCAAAATTTGTCCTACGCATAGTGCCAATGTCCCTATGCGCAGTGCCACTTTCAAGTCCCTTTTCGAAGTCATCCTAGTATCCAAATTGAGCCCATGATAGCTCATTGGAAATATCTTCAAGTATAACTTCCAAAACATCTAGAATTTATTCATTTGAAGCACATTTGACCCCTCAAACGTTGATTCTCCCAAGGCTGCTTCTGTGTGTCCAAAAAGTGGCAGAAAGGTCATTTTTGGGGTGTTTTTTGACCTTTTGGTAGACCAGGTCTGCTCCAAAATCTTAGAAAATGCATAGAGTGCATGTACTCATCACTTTGAATCCAAATATGCAAGCCATGTTTCCATTAGGTGTCCCTAGGAAAAGTGCAATGCCACTGAGCCAAATTTCCTATGTTAAAATTTCCAAAATTTGCCAAAGACAAAAAATCCTCCAAATTTGATCAAAATTGGTGAGAAACACTCTCATATAGCATCTTGATGAACCAAGGAAGCTTCAGCATGCAACCTAAGCCTATCCTCCTCTTTTTTGCCTTTGAGTGCCCGTCTTAGTCTTGCTTTCACCTCCTTGACCCTTATATTGCAAATTTTGTTCCGGGTCCTGTAGTGGTAGGCCATGTGCTTGATGATCTGGTTGTCCCTATTGGCCCTTTTCAGCAGCTTTTCTAAGTAAAAATTGACACTTTCAAACAGAATTTCTCTATCACGCTCAATTTCCTTCTCAATTGAAGTCAAAGTGATCGTGTTTCTTCCTCTTGCATTGCTAATCTACCCTTGTCGCTTTGTCTCTTTGCCTTGAGAATTTCCAGCTCCATGAGGACCTAATTATCACTCAGCTACTTGTTCTCTTGTTTCAAATATGTAATGACATACTTGGCTCTTGCCAAGTTGTCTATCAATGCTTGGATTTGATCCTCTTTCTCCTATATGATGATGTTTTCTTTTGTTGCTTCATCCTAAGCCTCCAAATCAATTGTCTCTATGCCATGAAGAATATGATGTTGTTCTGGCTAATCATGCTCCATCAAATCAAAATATCTTTGCTCCTCATAATCTCTATCTTCTTTTTCCATGTTTGCCAAGCTTTGAGGTTGTGTACTCCTAGAAAAGGGATGGAGGGGGTGAGTAAGGGTGATTAGGAATTAGGGAAGGGGAAGTGATCTTGTGGGGTATTTGGTGGACTAGGTAAACATGAAAATGACTGGGAGGGTATGAACCATGAAAATGAGGGAGAGGGGTTAGGGTTTTATGGTATTGCTTTGGGGATGAAGGAAAAAGGGATATGGAGTGGTTTGGAGCGATATTGAGTGATATGGAGGAGGGGTTTAGGGTTTTAGTGATAAGTGATGGGAGGAATAGTAAGGGTTAGGGTTTTAAGGCATAAGTAGAGGAGATTCTAGGGTTTCACATTTAGCCTAGAAAATTATCTTCAAATTCATTAATTGAAAGCCAATGATGAAGTTCAGGGACAAGACTTACTTGTTTGATGGGAAAGAAGACAAATTTGGTGTTTTTGGGTGGTAGAAGGTCGTTTTGGCCCTTGCTGGCCCTATGCACAACGCCTTTCTCTACATGAATCTCAGTTGTTTTTTTCATAGGGAAAGATGGCCTACGCACAGTGCTCTGTCCCTACGCACAGTGCTCTATCCCTACGTGTAGCGCTCCAAACTCTATGCACAACGCCACCTCAATATTTTCCTCCAACTTACAGGTTGATTTTGACTACCTTCCTGGTCTCCAAATTAGGCGTGGGATAGCTCGTTGGAAATATTGTCAAGTCCACTTTCCATATCTTCCTTTAGATTTCAATTTAGAGCTCATGTCACCTATAAAAAACTCAACCTTCCAAAACGGGTCAAAAAATGTAGAATGAGGGTAAAAAAATGAAGAGTGTTGTTGCAGGCAACTTTTGGAGATCTTCCTAAACTCCAAATTGAGTGCATGATAGCTCATTTGAAATATATGTTTGTCTAATTATCATTTGACTCATTATTCAAGTCATTTGGACACTCCAGCTAGGAGAAATATTGATTTTCCCAAGGTAGCTCCATAAGTGCAGCAACTCTCCTATGGCAAACGATTGTTTGGACATGTTTTCCAAACCATGAGATGTGTGTAAAAACTGAAGGATCTTGTTCTCCTTAGGTCTATGATGGACAAAAACCTCTCTCACATTTGTCAAATTCATCTTTTCTTGCTCAGAAACATCATTTGAATAAAACCTATCTCAATTTGAGGAACAATGGATTTGTACAAATGAGGGGAAATGAAGGGGATGAGGGGCTTCTAAATTCTTGAGAAATTCTTTCGAAGTAGGGAGGGATGTTAGGAAGCAGGGGGAAGTGGAATTTCAAGGATTGAGTGAGGGTAAGGGGTCCAAAAGGGAAAAATGCAGGCCTAACAAAGAAAAGTGTCAAATTGTAGCAATATGCTAAGATTTGTGGGAAAATGATGAATATGAGGGATATTATTGATGGGAAGTGTTTAAGAAGGTATATTAGGGATAGGGTAAGGTGTATGAGCATCAGGATACAAGTTTTTTTGATTATTTGACCATCCAAGAAAAATTACCTTCAAAACCCCAGGAGAGGGAAATGAGCCTTACCTAAGCACAACTCAAGCACAAACAAGGTGTAAAATGACCCATTGGAACCTGAAATAATGATGACAACTCTTTGAATGATGGTACACTCAGCTAAATGGTGACATGGATCAATACTTGGATAACTTTGGAAGGAGTGAAAACTATCCTAGACCTAATACCTAGTGACCAAATTTTACTTGAAGACTCACTAAAATGACAAAAATTTGACTTTGAGACCCTAAGACCACTTTATAAGAGCATATTTGATCACTGGTGGAAGGATGCAAATCCTGAGACTAACAACAACCACATTTACTACACCTATGCATTAGATCTGAATACAACTTGGTCATAGCCTTAAATTTGTGGCTTCACTTTGGCAATATGGAATATGAAGGCTCAATCACATAAATATGGAATTGTTCCAATTAGCTCTCAACAGTATATAAAACTCTAAGTCTACCATTGAAAAAATGACTCGAACTAATATCTTAGAGCCATTTATTCAACCATTGCATGTTAACCACAGCGTTAACAATGACCTGAAACAAATTGCAATAATTATCCCAAGATTTGACTTGTTGCTTTAGATTTGGGGACAACCTCGAATAAAGATAGCAGAACCATATTTCTCTGTAAAGAAAAAAAAAATACATGATTGTTATCAATGAATGGAGAAATGGCCTTCACTAAGGTCCATAGAGATTCCTTGAACATTTGCTCTCTCACTTCTGGAAACTACCCTCTTACATCATGTTAAAGGAGCTTAGAGGCAAGGCATGACAAAGAGCTTGAGAGACAAAGAGAAAAAAGACAGAACATAAGTGTTAGATTTGTCTCGCTGCATATGAAGCATACCAGTGCTAAATTAGTTAAATTTGTAAGGGGGGTGGAGGGGAGAATTCCTCAACATCCAGAAAAAAGCACTCTCAATAGCTTGCCAATTTAAGTTTCCTCATAGGTGCTTTTTTCCATCACAAGGATTTTATTACAAGAAAAAGATTCATTGAATGTATTTGCTGAGAACTTGCATGTAAGTGGTCACTCAAATCTATCCTTGTACTATTCGTGTAGGAAAATGTAATACTATATCGATCAACTATACAATACCATACAATTAGAAGGATCAGGCTCAGTCTTACATTCAAATAAATTTCAGTTGTGGTCATTCTTCATTCACATGGGTGGATCGATCTTCTAAGGAGCATTTGACTTTGTACATGGGTTCTTTGTTTCACATTGATAATTGTTCAACACAAGGATAATGTGCCACAACAACAACAAAGAACCCCTCCCTTCATCTTCATGTAGACATTTTCAGATCATAGAGAAGAAGTAACATTCATTGTTGTGAATCTTAGTATAGGAGAAATCTTGGACTTTCACAATTCTCTTTCACTCGTAGCTATCCAAAATCCACACACAATTAAAATATTCATACAAAACACTGACATATCTACACTAGCCTATAAATACAATAAATTACCATCACATTTGTCACATATTCCTTGGCCCTCCCATGAGGGACTTAAGCTCAAAAGGGTTCTATTATGAAGAAAGAAATGAAAGATGCACACCACACAAAATAGATATTCACCTATTACATTTTAAAACAAAAAATGCATCAGACATATATAGTGCTTATGAGATCTAACAAATTCTAAACTAAGAGATTTTTTGTTGAGAAAATATCTCAACAAACCAATCCAACAATATTCTACTGTAAGCCTAATTCTAAGTACTAGCATATATATATATATATATATATATATATATATATATATATATATATATATATATATATATATATATATATATATATATATATATATATATATATATATATAGATATATATATATATATATATATATATATATATATATATATATATATATATATATATGAGTTAAATATTTTTCCTAACCATAAAGATTCACCACAACTTTATCATGGAAATATGCTTAACAATATTCATAACTTGTAAATAGATTTTGTTATAATACCCTGGTCCTATACCATGGTTTATTAATACCACATACCAATATGAAATGTGTTGATATGACATTTTCAATATTTCAACCTACTCCTTAGAGGTTAAATCTCCACCATCCACCTAATAATAATGATAATTAAAATAAATTTCTAGAAGGTCTGTTATGAAATAGATGAGCCTATTGGCATAATTAATTAATTTTTTGAATATATAAAGAGAGAAAATCTAGTAACATTTTGAAAGTGAAATACCATTTTCTCTATAATAATATAGTATATTTAAAATTAACATTTTGAAAGTGAAGTGACATACTTAATATTTGTTATAAAATTTGTTACGGTTAATGTAGTTATATAAATTAATTGGATGGTAAATTTTAATAGGAAACAATCCATCATAAGTATCATAGAACTTACTTCATGATATATCTCAGGTTGCTAAAAATTGAAAAAAAAATTCTAAAAATCAATTAATTAATAACTTTATTTTAAAATATTGTTTTTTATCATCTACATGTGGTAGCACCATTGGACAAATGCATGTTGGTGAGACCTTGAGTATCCAAGTTACCATAATTTCAATCCATTCGAACATGTTTCACCAATCGAACCTACAAAAAAAAATTACTTACTCATTGTATTTCAATTTTCATTGCGTGAGGTAATATAGGTTCCTACTAGGGTTTCGTGACATCTATGAATCCTCTGTTTCAATTGAATGGCAACCCCATGGGGGGGAAGAGGAGACCCCTCATTAAAATCTATTGTTGTTGTTCACTCCTCTCATCAACAACTACACAATCCTAATAGTCAGACTTCCTTTGTTCAAGCAACAGGCTCGACAACAGATCACCCTATTCCACATCCATCGTCAAAAGTTCCCCTTGAACCATAAGTAAATGATAATAAAAAAGCAGGGCCATGCCAGCCTCAAGCTTAGGAAGCTATATTATTAGAGATCCTTGTGGAGAAACTAGGATCAACAATAGAGAACATGAAAGAGAAAGCGATTATATGTAAATTTATAGGTCCTTGGCCATCAGAGAATACCCTCCTCAATTACCTTCATAAAACGTAGACAATCAAGGGTGAAGCTGAGCTAAAATTAGGATCTAGAGGATTCTTCACCATTATATTCAATAACATCATAGACCGAGATAACATACTACAAGGAAGGTCATATTTTATGAACTTTGTCATGATTTTCATGAAACCCTTGGTTCCACGCTTTAACCCAGAAATGGGAGACTTCTCCTACCTCGCAGTATGGATCAGGCTTTATTTCTTTCTGCAAGAATACAGGGATACTGAAGTCCTACGACAAGTCGATAATAAGCTTGGGAAATTTGTCAAGTTATCTGACTTCACAAAAGTCAGTAGATATACCTCCTATGTTAGGTTGTGTGTTTATATGTATATAATCAAACCTATGCCAATATTGATTCATCTTAGTTGTGAGGAAATTATCTGGGAACAACCAATCCTTTATGAGAAAATCCCTTTCTATTGTAGACACTCATGCATATGGTAATCTCTTCAAATATTCCCCAAGAAACCCCCTGCCCCAAATATGTAAAAACCTTCAAATGTTCAACCAGTGAATAGAAATGGCTTCACCATTGTTGCAAGTCAAGAGAAAGAAACAAAAAATAAAGGGGTTCCTTCTTCATCTCAAGAACGGTAAGCGTTGAATAGTTTCTCTATCCCTTAGCAAGCATATGAGGTAAGATCCCATGCCTAGAGGGAACCAGAATATGAGAAGTCTTCAAATCATGCTTCAAAATTAACCCTCCACTCTCAGATATATCACCAGCTTTGAAGACTCCTAATGAAGAAATTCCAACCCCCATGGAAGAGGAATATATACCAGATTCAGAACTACAAGAGATGGACCTCTAACAAATTGTTAAGGATTGGAAAAACAAGAATCCAAAAACCATCCCTAATGAGCAGATCCAACTTATAAAAAGAGCATATCTTCATTATCAAGATGCACTTCTTCAAAAATTATATGCTCAAGGTACTTCTCCTTCATTCTCTCCCTCATTTTCCATGCAAGGGATAAAAATAAATTATCTTCCAGATACGTCTCTCACTCTCAAGGAGCCAAAGAAAAAGGGCCGCAAAAAAACAACCAACTCCTTCAAGACCTTGGGGAATTTTTGGTTAATTCAGGTCATGTAGCCCCAATGACTTCCATTTCTCCCTCCACCAAATCCATGTAATGAAGATCATCTCTTCGAATGTGAGAGCGTTAAATGCAAAATATAAATAACAGATCCTTAAGAATGACATCTCTAAAGAAATTCTAGATATTTTTCTCCTACGAGAAACTAAATTCACCCATCAACACCTCTCTAGGATTATCATCTCTTTTTGGAAGCATTGTGATTTCCTCTCCCAATGTGTCATAGATGCTTTAGGAGGGCTTTCCATTATTGGGAACCCCAAGATCATATACATTACCAGTTAATTCTCTCTCTCGCAAATCGTATCGGCTAGATTTCAACTGATTGACTTTTCCCATTTGAATACAATTTCTAATGTCTATGGCTCCATTTACCCTAAGGATAAATGGATGTTCCTTTCCAACCTCTACTCTACTACATGTTTGGAATCCCCTAATTAGTGGATCCTGGGAGGTAACTGGAATCTAATTTGATCCTTGTATGAGAATAAGGGAGATATAAGGTGTTTGGAAGAAGAAGCCATAACTTTCAATTATTTTATCAACCTAAAAAATCTTTTCGATATCCAAACTTCCAAGGGTTTTTACACATGAAATAATAGTAGAAGAGGACACCATCAAGTGGCGTCTAAGTTGGAATGTTTCCTTATTTCTAAATCCTTGGTCATATTTGGTATGCAATATATGCTTCATTTCTTCAATCTTCGAATTGGATCATTGGCTCATCGCTCTACAGTTAGGTTGGTCTTCCTCCCAAAAAAATTGACCCTTCAGATTTGAGTTCTTCTAGATGATAAATCTTGATTTCCTTTATAAAATGGAAGCTTGGTGGGAAGAACAAGTAGTCATACAAGGTTTAATAATATATCGCTTCTAGTAGATATTAAAGTTCCTCAAAGAGAAGTTGCAAGAATGGAAGAAAAAGGAATTTGGCCACATCTGAAAAGACAAAGTGAGGCTCAAAGCTCAAATGAAAGAAGTCCAAAACAAATTATCCTTGAAGGTATCATTGAACAAAAAAGATATCTATAGGGAACCCTTCGACATCATCTCCATGAAGGAATGGATTAGGAAGAGACCTTATATAGGAAAAAATCGAGAATAAAATGGCTAAAAGAGGGAGAGTGCAACACCAATTGTTTTCACAAGTCCAAGGTCAATTACAAGCACTAGAATAAAATCACCCTAATTTGGAACTAAGATAATCACTTTGTGGAATATCGTGAGGCAATGGCGGCCACACTCACCCAACATTTCAGCTCTCTTCTTAAAGATCCCATACAAGATAGAAAGAGTACTAAAAAACCACTTAGCATATCACACACTTAATTACTACAAAGAAAAACTCAATGCTCCTAAATAAAATCACCTTCCAAGAAGTAGAGGAAGTAGTCAAGCACATTCTAAAGAATAAATCCCCAAGACCAGATGGTTTCATGGCTAAATTTTTCCAAGGTTGTTATTCCATTCTGGGTCAAGATGTTTGGCAAGTCATGGAGAACTCTAGATGTTCTTATTCTCTTCTCTCTACTTTTAATTCAACCTTTATTTCTCTTATGCCCAACTCCCACCAGTTTGCTTCTACTTCAAACTACTGTTCCATATCTCTCTACAATGTAATTTGCAAAATCATCTCAAAAACCATTGCCAATCACCTCAAGCCCATTCTTCTAGGTATCATCTCTCCTGAAAAAAATGGGTGCATTGGAGGAAGGCATATTTTGGATAGTATTATTATTTTCCAAGAACAAATACACTTCCTCCAATAAACTAAGCAACTAGGAATGAAAATTAAGCAGGACATGTCGAAGGCCTTTGATAAATTCAGTTGGCAGTAACTCTTTCATGTTTTGTGAGCATATGGTTTTCATTACAAATGGATCTCTTGGTTGTTGGATTTGGTTTCCAAAACCTTCTTTTGAATCCTTCTCAATGGTTTCGCCTCCTCCACCTTCCCTTCCTCTCATGGAATTTGTCAAGGAGACCCTCTCTCTCACTACCTCTTTAGGCTAGTTATGGAAGGTTTAATCCACTACATCAAGCATGCCTCTTCTCAGATCACTTAAAGGGTCTTCCCTTGGGTACTCATAATCTTCATTCTACCCATCAATAGTTCTTTAATGACACTCTTCAACTTAGGAGTACCTTCATCAAAGAAGCTAGAATATTCAAAGACATCCTTGACACATTTTTTGCCGCTACATATATGGATATGTTGTAGCTGCTACAACAACCCTCCAAAATTCCTGACTTTTCAAAAATTTGGAGCCCCTGTACTATGTTTGTTTCTATCTCTTGTTTCCAAAACCTCGTTGGTTTCCCAAAATCCTTGTGATCCCATCATAAGTCTAACTCTTAGAGACTAAAAGGTTTATTTTTCAGCATAAGTCGTTGGTCACATCAAGTCATCTATCATGAGATTAAAACTTGCGACCCCATGACCTTGCGACTTCATGACCTCCCATGAAAGTCACTAGGTCGTAAAAGGATAAAACATATCCCTATGCGACCTGGCGACCCCTGCAACCCTGAATGTGCAACTATTTTATAAATAGTATGACCTTGTCTGTGATTTAAGCAATTCATTTTGGTCACTTGTGGGACAAAGAGGCTCAGTGACTTGGAGAAAGTGTGTGACCCAGCCAAGTAAGTGGCCCTTCTCCTTCCTAACTATCATTGCTTAGTTCCATTTGTCCCATTCCTCAACCCTAACCCTGCGTCTTCCTTATCTAAAGTCTTTTATCCAAGTTTAATGACTCATTTTACGTACAAACCCTTAGCCAACACATTCTTCCTCCCGAACACATTTATGCTTGGTCACTCAACCCCATATATTCCAAAAGAAAACATTACCCCCTTAGGGATCAAGCTATCTAGTATAGTGGGTCCCCAAGAGCTCAATTTGGGCTTGATTCCCTTTGTCAAGTCGCCCTGAGGAACATGTTGTACAGATAAAATATGAGATAGGAAAAAATATGTGACCTTGTGACCTCGTGACTATGTGACCTAGCTTCACTGCGACCTTCTGACCTCGCAATTGTTCAACCCACCATCACTGCGATCTTGCGACCTCACGATTGTGCATCCCTTGCTATCTCTCCTTAACTATGACTTATGTGACCTTGTTTATCTTATGATCTGTGACCTTGCAACATATCTTGACCTATGACCTAACCTACCCCAGTCATTAAGGCACATAGTTCATCTTCACAACCATAAAAGCCCCTAACCCCTATGACCTTGCGACCTTTCAAGAATAATACTTTCCTAGGGACTTGCTAGTAACTTTAAAAATGTGATTTGTGTTTTTCTTCTAGGTTTAATTATTCATTCCATCTCTCTCATCATGGGACTATGTGTTTGATATTCTAGGTGACCTTGATCTTCAGTGCATCTTGATCTCCTATTTCTAGGGCAAGATGGCACCTCCAATAGTGAAGTCTTCTTGCAAAATCTATGAAAGAAACATACACGAAATATACAAGGTCCCATCACCTCCTATCTATAGGGACACCGTGTGTATAGTTTTCTAAACAGAACATCCCTGAAGACCAAGAGGATTTCGAGGTGTATATCAATTTCAGTGTGTTGTGATGGATCACACAAGTGCAACATTCATGGCTATCTCTTTGGCAAAAATTTCTGCTTACTAAATATTGTCAGAAAAGGAGGAATCATTTAACAACTGGTAGTTGTCAGGTTTTCTAATTCCAACCAAGTACATTATGAGGGATTGGTGGCAAGACCCATCCAAGTTCCAGGTAAAGAATGACCAAGTGTACAAGAAAAAGGGTCTAAATAAGGTTTACCAACTTATTGTCACTGTGATGAATCAGTTGTATGGCAAGGCTAACATCGACACCTTCCATGGGACATGGGTCCCTATCATGTATGTCATTGCAACTAGAGCTATTGTTTTCAACTCGGCCAATATCTTAGCTTCCACATTAAGGACTAATATAGTTGCAGCTAAGCATCCTTAGGTGGACCAGTCATAGAATTTTTACATGGCCTCATACCTATTATATGTCGTTTGTGCTAGATGCCATTTCGATCATTGGAGCTATCCTTGGACCACAGTTGTGGTGGAGCCCATACACCAACACTACAAGATCTACTAGAACCCAAGTTATAAGAGTCTACATGAATCCAATTCTAAAATGATCATCACCCCATTATACTAGTTTCTTTTGGGGGAAGACCCTCCTTGGATGTTGAAGAGGGCCATGTAGACTCTTGCTAAAGTGGCAGATGGGTTCCCTATCCACGATGACACATTTATCAGGTTATTTGGCTTATACAAAACCCTCACACACTTCCTTGATTGTCCATATATAAATTACTCATGTAGGAAGCATGTTATCAAATGAACAAAGACTTCTCATAGACATTGAGAAAAGGGAAGAAGAAACCATGGCCCACCTTCCCTCTTACTATCAGGTCTATCATAGTTCAAAACTTCAAATAAGTGGAGGTAGAAGTCGAGGGGATAAAGGGGTTCCATTTTGTGACTCTGAACCACCACATCTATGACCCTAAAAGAGTAGTAGCACCTCACTACAATAAATCCAATCTCAACTAGTCCTACCCACACACTAGGCACACTCACGAAGAGAAAATTAGAAACTAGTACAATGCAGCTAGGGACCTCAGCACCAAGGAACATCAAGAAAAGGATGATGAGCAAGTTCGGTGTTCCCAATAAAATGTGAGCTTACAATAAAGGTCAACCTCACTTAAGAGACAGAAAGAATAAAAAAGGCAACGGGGAAACTAAAGAAACACAAAGGTGAAGAGACAAAATATTCCCCAAGTGACCAAGATGAAGGTGAAGATGGAAAAACATTAGAGCAGAGAAATGTGACCTTAAAAAAGCATAAGCAAGAACTCAGGCAGACACAAAAGTCAAGAGGCCAGCAGCCTGAAGATCAACTTGAAAAGAAACAACAAGAGGAATAAAATAGGAAGAAACAACTGGTGGAGGAAAAATGAAAAAGCAAAAGGAGAAGAGGGCATGAGAGGAAGAATGAAAGAAGAGATAAAAATAGAAAGATCAAGAGGAGAAATGCAGATAAGTGAAAGAGCTCAAGAAGAAACAAGAGCAAGAAGAAAAATAAAAAAAGAGTCTAGAGGAGGAATAAAGGATGAAGGCAGATGAAGAAAAGAAAAGAGATAGAGAAGAGGAATTAAGAAAAATATAGGAAGAGGCTGACAAGAAATCTGAACAAGAGCTCGAAAAAAAGCAATAATTCAATGAGCAGGTTGAAGTGCCTCTACTTTATATTCCCCCATCCACTCCCATCATTGGAGGGAATCTTCCTCTCAAAGAGCTAGGAATTCCTAATGAGGTTGAGGATGAAGTGCTAGACCTAACAAAGCTTACCTTCGATCAGGTCAATTACAATATCATGTAGGAAAGGAGGAAATATTATGCTAGGAACCTTTCAAAGCCTTTTCCATGACCACGGAGACAGAAATTTTTCTAGATACTACAGAAAAACCTGAGATGATCTCCTCTATAGGGGCCGCCTTTATGACCACGACTTAGCTAAATGTTGGCAGAATGAGGAAGACAATTGTATAACTCCAAATCAAGATCTATGTATTTGATAAAATATTTTCTAGAGAAGAAGAAGATAGAAGGAGGATTGAAGAAGAGAGCATAGCACTTTGCTTAGCTCACCCCAGCATGAGGGAATTACATGCGACAATCAAGGAAGAGGTTGAAACCTTGAGAGGAGCCATGGTGATATTTTATGAAGAGATGTAAAATATCACCTCACTAAAATATGTCTCTATAACTTTGGACAATATTCATGAGTGGATGAGCAAGTATCTAGAGGTACTGGTAGTTCTCCCATGGAAAGATTGGATCACCACCTAGAACGATAAATTATAACTACATATTAATATCCAATCACGAGACAAGCTAGATAGAGATGTGGACAAGGTTCTTGCTTCTTACAGGAATCTTCTCAGTGGACTAGAGTTAGTGATTGAGAACCATTGTGTTCCTTCTATTATTGCAGCTGGAGAACTAAGGAAGTAGGAGGACATCGTAGAGGAGGTTCAAACATTTATCGACACTTTCAAGCAAGATGACAACTCAAGTGACCTGTAGGTTACAAAGGAAAAACATTACATGGTACGTGGTGGAACCGGTGAGGATGTACACGACGCTGATGACCATAGCCAGCTAGATTAAGTTCAAAAGAAGCATCCTAATTCCATATGCCCTTGAATGTTTGCATAGGCATGATTATGATTAGCTAAAGATAGCTCCAACAGTTGTTGAATACAAGCTTTGACACACTTACCATATGGAGCAACTAGACTTAGATGTTCCATAATTCTCTATCACGAAATTGATAGGATAGAACTAGCTTATTTTGTTGAGAATGTTAACACCCAGGTTGTTCCCTTTGACTCCCAAGGGAATACGGCCGGGGTAACCACTAACCAATCTTTGGATTATAGTTTCTAGCCAAACTGCAATCAGAGAGGGCTCTCTCTTTAAGGTTTGTCTCTGTTTTGTGAAAGATTTTAGGCTAGTTATGAGTTCAGGGTTTGGTTTTATATGTTGGTTGAGGGATGTCTTCTGTACCTAAAGTGGAAACCTTCAGATAATTCTAGTCCATTGGGCAATGGAGTCTTTGGCTACTGGCTGTTTGAGAGGAAGATTGGGATTGCTGAAACTGCAGGGTCTTTTGAATATCTCATGAAACAAACTTGATATTATAATGATGAAGTGTGTTTAACCAGTGAAAAACAATTAAGAATTTTCCACTAAGCTTGGTTGTGAGAAAGAGATGTATTGTAAAGGAGCATATTTGAATTCCTAAAACAATAATCACTGTGAAAGATACAGTGTAGAGGTGCAGCAATTAAGAATTACACCTTTATAACCATAACTGAGGAAAACATTTATAATGGCATAGATTGAATTCAGGGTATTCTATGAATAAATCCTCGAATTAGTCTTTTTCTCTGCCATTAATTGTGAAATCTAGAACATGGATGAGTTATGAGAAAATAACAGAAAGGACATAACGAAAGTTTAAGGAAACTTATTGAGCCATGAAAACACGTAGGAATCCTGTAGCACTCAGCAATCGTATTACAACCCCTGAGACGACACAGACTTTGGAAATTCCATCGGCCTTTGTATTAAACTCGGAAAATTTACAGCAAAAGAACTCTTGAAGAGAAATCAACCACAACCCCTGCAAACTTATTCGAGGGGGAATATATACAAATGCTCATACAAAATATCTGAAGCGTTGAGTCATCTGAGAAATGAATACGTTCACCAACTTTTCAAGATAGTAGATAAGAAAGTTATTACATCATTGAATACAAAATAAATGCTCTTTATATCTGTCAGGAGATACTTTGACCTTTGGAGGCCACTGAGTCGGTCTGAACGTTCTGCTTTAATACTGGAAATGTGCCTTTATGGCTGTCGTGCTATAGCTTTTCGGCCCTGTTACCTGTTAGCTGTCAATCTTGCTTTGTTGGCCGAATATGATCTACTGAGTTGGCTCAGCCCTTCCCTTTTCATGCATGCTGATTTTACTAAGTTTTCCTGTGCATGCCAATTTGTATTTTAAGATGAAAAAACGTAGTGAATGGCTTTTGGGTCTATAAGATCATCTGTATTGCCTTAGTCCACCATTTCTGTGTGGGCAATTGATGTCTGAGAATTGCATCCAAAGTCTCATCTGCCTCTGTGTATTTGTAGAAGTTTGGAGGCACTTCAAACAGATGTTTAATTTCATTCATTATAAAGAATAAATTCTCTACCCTGTTGTAGAGACTTGGTCCTGTAGCTGGCCCTGTTTCCTCTGAGGTGCTGGGCCTTTCAGTGATCTGATTTGTGGCGAATGTGTTGATCCTCTTGGCATACTGCTCATGTGTAAGTAGCCTTCCTGCGCTGTTCTGTAAGCCAGGGAGACCTCTGTTTTGCAATGCCACATATTTGTCCATGAATCTATTGACCTATGTCTGCATGTCCTGGGTCCTTCTTTCTAGTGTTTGCACTAGGCTTCTTAGTGTTAGGACCCTCTTTATTAACAAAATAGTCTCAGTCCCGTTGGAGATTCCCATAGTTGCTAACTGAGCACTTGTTCTATTATCAAGCACATTGATCATCCTGTTGGCAACTTCAGGCATATTGCCTAGAGAGGCCCTTGATCTCTGAATTTCCTTCTGTGCTTTTGCAATGAGCTCCAACTGCTCATGAACTGTCTCAATATATTGCCATTGATCAGTGATGGATTGGCCAATATTGGCCCCCAACACTGTCTTGAGCTCAGCCACTATTTTATCCAGTTTGAGCTCCTTCTCTAGCTCGTTTATCCTGTCTTTGAGGGCCTTTATTTCCTTGCCCTTTTCTGCCACAGTCTGCTTGGATTTATCATATCTTTCATTTACCTCGGCTAAATTCTCCCTGGCCTCATTTAATTATGTCATTTGGGCTTCCAGGCCTGAATCTCATTTCTCAGCTTTTGCATGTCCAGGCTTGGGGCCTGCTCTGTTGTTGGTGGTGGTGCTGAGGTAGAAGGTGCTGCCTGTTCTGTTTGTTGAGTGAGGGGAGCAGTAGATGGAGGAGCTTCCTCAAGGTTAATTATTTCTGGAGGAGGCTGAGATGTTTGACTTCCTTCCTTTTGCTGTAATGCTACTTGTAATGCTGCCTGTGCAGCCTCTGATTCTCCCAGCTTTTCTTGAGTCTGGATCAGTTGTTTGTATAAAGACACCAGCAAAGCTGTGGCATCTTGATCATGTCTCAGCTGGGCAACTTCTTCCGTTTGAGGGTGAATAGTTGCTGGGATTTTGATCTTTTTCCTCAAAGCTGCCATGTCTGCATCCCTCAATTTCAATATTTCTTGTATGCCCTTGATGTCCTTGGGGTCATGCCCAATCTCTATGATTATGTCTTCTAAGGACCTGACCCTGTTGTCCTTTGCTTGAGAGGATGCTCTCTCCAACTCAAGTTGGGCAGCTGTATTATTTAGGCTATTTTCTAGCCTGTAGTTATCCAGTGTCTTGTCTGCCAAGGAGGCATACACCATCTCACCCGTTTGCTTATGAAATTCGATTTTGTCCATTGGGTGGATGTCCTTGGCAAGGACCTCAACATTAGTCCTCAAGTAGTCTGAAGGGGACTGTGGTTGCAATGCAGTTGGCATGAAGTGACTCATGATCATTTTTCCTTCACTAACATCATATGCAGACATTACTCTTTGCTGGTTAGTAGGAGCCATTTTTAACAAATGATTATATAGCTGTATTTTTATTGGCTCATTCCTCCTTTTTATGTCAATGAATTGCTGTTTGATGCTCAGTTCACCTTCTCTCTACTGGCTTGAGGAGCTGACTTCTCCTCCCACTATCCTCTCTTGCTCCTGTTGAAAGGAACTTGCTCAGGCCTCCATACTTGGTGGGCCCATGCCCAAAGATTGCCCCATAGGCATTTCCACTTCTGAAAGGGGATTCATTCTGTGTCTTTTCACCCCTTGAGTTGTTGTCGTTGTGAGGGGAGTCTCTCCGTCCCTCTTTCTACTTATATCCTCCTTTTGTGGGGTTTGGAGGATTGAGGCTTCAGCCGTTGTTAACTGCCTAGGAGGCACAATTTGGGGTGGCTGTTGCTCAGTTAAAATTGGGGCCTCAGCTGCCTTTTCTTGCTGCAGTGGCTGCTCTTTCTCTTGCTACCCCTCTTGTGGCTATTGTACCTGTTGCTGTTGCTGCTGTACCTCCTCATGAGGTGGCTGTTCTGGTTCCATTTCCTTTTCCTTGCCTTTGGTAGAAGTTGGCTCAGTTGCTTTGGCTGCTTGCTGATTTGTTGTGGAGGAAGATGCAACTATTCCCACTTGAGTGCTTGGAAGAGTAAACACCTGTGAACAAAGCTCTAGGTCAGCCACCTTTTTTAGATTTCTTAGTGCTCTTTGATTTAACTCTTCTTGTGTGATAGGCTCCTCTAAGGTTCCTCTCCTCCACTTTGTTTGATTTGCATACTTTTCTATATGAGGAAGCCTTACATGGTCATAACTGGCTAGCCTATATTTGACCCTTCTTAGGCTTATGAAGTGATTAGGGTCATAAGGTTTCCAAAGGAAACTGGTTTTCAGGCCAAGGGATTCTAACATTCTATCCGCCTCTTGCCATCCTTCCTCCCTTTTGTTGTAGATAAAGTGGCCTAATTGGTTCCTGACCTTGAGCTGTGCTTTCTTGCCTCTGCCTGAAAAGTGTAGCACATCAGCATTCCCAAATTGCCTGAAGTATTCCAGGGCAAACAATCTCATGGGCACATATTTGGGCAATCTGTATGGGGGCAACTCGCACCCATATATCCTTATAAGTGTGTGGTTCTGGTAGAAGTACCAGTCCTTAATGCTGTAAGATTTAGACAACTGAAGTATCCTTTGCATCTCATCAGTTAGTCTTGGAGGAGGTGAGCTCATCATCAGAGACATGGCTGGGTGGATGAAGAGATCTATGAACTCACAGTAGGTATATGGAGAGTCAGGTTTGCAGTGGAAGACAGAGGACCAATAGACCACTGACCTTGGATTGCCTTGGGCATCCACTCTTTTCACAGCAAAAGAAAACTTTTCATGTTGATAATATAGGATCAGGTGGTAGATGTAAGAGGTGTATCTGAACACCTTTTCTCTTGCCAAGTTCATCAACTGCTCATGTATCTTATCAGAGATGTAGGTGGCATAGTCATAGCAAATTGGGGACTTGCCAGGAGCGAACATGAGCATGATCACTAGCACAGTTTCATCAACTAATTCAATTGAATTATAGCCCAAAATGGGACTAATCATGTCTGCCAGATCTCTGCCCAATTGGTTGAGGTATACTTGGTTAATAGGAGGGTACTTCACAGAGTCAGAGCCAATGTACAGCTGATTGAGTTTGGTGACCTGAGCATCTGTCAATCTAGCTCCTTGATTTATCAAATCTATTAGTGATAAAGGAACTAATTTCTTCTAAGTTTTGAAGTTCAGCATCTCTTTGATAGCTTCAGGGGCGATATAGAAAACAAGTGAGCCTGAAGGGTCAAGCACAGCCCTCTGAGTAGGGTCATAGCATTCGGCACATAGGTGGATTAAATCAGGAAACTGGTTGACCTGAGGGAGCTTGAAGATAGGGAGAAAAGAGTCCCATATGCCAAATACATCAGTTCCATTCTCATGTTTAGCCTTCAATTCATTTAGTAGGTGGATGTGGAACTTGGTCTTCATCAGCATTTCCTCTGATATTTGATAATCCAGGTCTGCTAGAGGTTTCCATTCCGATTCTCTTTGAGGGGGATTTAAAGGGGCAATATTCAAGGCTACAGGTGCTACTGGAGGGTCCATGGTCACCTTTAGGATTTCTGTTGTTTATAAACTGGCGTTACTGTGCAGAGCAACACCAAAGAGTTTTTCTTTAAAAGAAAGGTGAATTACTGATGAGAAAAGGATAAATGGTTAATTTAAAGCAATTGAAATACTGCTTAAAGTATGGATAAGAGAAATGCCTGGCCTTAAACTCTTCTTCTCAGCCAAAAGGGTGCAATTTGGATTTCCCGTTCACGACTGCGCAAACAGAATGCAAGTTTTATGAAAACTCTAGTAATATAAAGCTCGGCTGGTGAATTTCGTCGTTACAGGTGCAAAAGGAGACCAGGCACAGGGGATTTTCCAGTGAATTATATGTTTTTTCACTGTTTTAAGCTATTTTTGGCGATTTACGGACAAAACCAGGCGCAGGAGGGATTCATAAGGATAAATACGTGATATTCTGTGAGCAATGGTCACGAATGCAGGTGGAAATGGCGTGCCAGCGGTCTCCAGGTCGAATTCAGCATGTTGGCGCGCAGTTGGACGTGAAAAACATGCAGAGAAAAGAACAGTCGTTTTTTCCAAAAATGCAAAAAACGCGAAATTTTGGCCAAAATATGGATTTTTGGAACATTGGCGCTTTTTTGGATGACGTCAGCATGACGTCATCAGGTGGGGTCAAGGTCGGATGACGTTAGCATGACGTCATCGGGTGACGTGGCGGCACAAGAGGGGTCCACGAGGATGGTGAGGTGGCAGACAAGTGGAGCAAATGGCGGACGGGGCGCTGACAGGGTGATGACTCTGGTGGTGACGCTGGCAGGCGGGTCCACCGAAACCGGAAATGGTTAGCAGTTTTATATCGCACCGCCTTCCATACGGAAGCGGAATTGTCAGAAGTACCTCCGATATGATGTGGGGGTGACGCGTGGCAAAGGCCTGACGTCACCCTCTGACAGATTTCGAAAGCTATCTTTCGGACGTCGGGGCCGGGCCGATATGTACGAGGGTCATCGGATGAAAAGGGCCCGATCCGACGGTCGACGGATCGTTGAGCTGGCCGGACGATACGGATGCGGGCGGGGTTAAAATAATATTTCTTTTTAGATTTGCGCCCGACGGGAACCTTTGGAAATTGGTGGATTTTCATGGTTTTTTCAATGTTTTTTGCAACAATGCGCATAGTGCTAAGACTTTGGGTAAATGAAAAAAGTGGGTTTTTATATGCATTTTGCAAATGAAGCGGGTTAGGGGTAAAAAGGGGTTTATCGCAAGGTTTATTAGCAAACAAAGGGTTTAATGGGTTAAATGACTTCTGAAGGGGAAAGAGGGGTAAGGCTTAGGGCTCTTAAATTGACTAGATGTCAATTTAATCCCTGGTAGTGAATCATATGGCTATAATGCCAAGGGGAGGGATATTTATACAATGCATGGGGTTTATACACCATAGTGTTATAATAGTAGGGAAAGGGTAACATAGGGGATTTAGATAATAGAAGTTAGGGGTTAATATGGATGGAAGAGGTGAATGAGGAGTGAAATCACTAAGTTTATGTGAAGATAACTTAGCTTAGGGAGTAGATCAAAATGAAATGATTTTTAGACAAGAAATGTGGCTTTCAAAGGAATAAGAACTAGCATAAAACCTGAGATTCTTTCATGAACACAACTGATGAAGGGATGTTAGTAATGAAGGTGAAAAAAGGGGAAAAGGAAGTTAGTCATGCTTCTTTGTTTTGCTGCAACATGACGGAGAAGAAGACCTTCTCAATCCATTGATATTCCTTTGTGAATAGGTCAGCACACATTGAATTGAAAGGAATGACATTTCTGCAACCCCATCTGCCTACCCATCTATTTGCCTAGCATTTTTTGTTTCTTCATGGAGGGTGCACTTAGACTTGCAGACTCTTATGTGCCTTTCCTTTTCTTTGGCTTTTTCCTTTTTATTTTCTATCTAGAACTACCCTTATTGCTTCCAAGGTCCCAGATTAAGCAGTTGGGAACCTTACTTCTCTACCTTAGCTACTGGTCTGCCAAGATTAAACAGTTTGGACAGACTTCTTTCTCTATTCTACAACAACAAAATTGAAACATGGCCTGATCCAGATTAGGCTTTTGGACCATCCATCAAAATTTAGTCACCATGAAGCTATATACACACCTTGTCTCTTTTATGGAAATATGGGATCTTTGTATCACCAAAGCAGAGCATATTTGTAATTTTCTTTGCCAATCATGAAATATGAAACCTATTGGTATAGGTAGCTAACAGTGGCTCCACATGGGGATGGCTTTTCCATTTGAAAAGCCAAGAATCAGCAGGTCAGAATGCCTGGGCCCTTGACTGCTTTTACTAAATCCTGAAGTATGCTGCTTTTACATGCCAACTTGTACTCTTCCCATCTTGGTAGATCTCTGAACTCATTTGCCCTCTGCTGATAACTAATAAAACTTGAGAAACTGCATTTTTACATTTTAACAGAAAGTAATATATACACCTGAATATGTACAAGGGAAACTCAGGCTGCACTTATGGGTAGTAGTCAAAATAGTGCTTCAACATCCTGCCATTCACATGACCTTCATCCACATCAGTTTCATTAAGACTTTTAAGGAAATAAGTATTGTTTCCTTGTACTGCTTGAACAACAAATGGTCCTCTCCAAAGGGAATCAAATTTTCCATGTTTTCCCTTATCTTCTCTTCTTGAGTCCCACTTGAGGACTTTGTCTCCAACTTTAAAATCTTCTGCCTTGGTCCTTCTGTCAAAGGCTTTCTTTAACTTTTCTTGTAAAACTTGAACTCTGCTGTAAACTTGGTCTCTAGTTTGCTGCAAACATATTATTTGATTTACCCTTCTTTGCATATCATTTGGCTCAGCTTGACTCTCTTGAAGTAATTTCATGATAGGTATTCCCAGTGATGAAGGAAATTTGGCTTCTAGTCCATAAACTAACTCATATGGGCTGATCCCAATTGATCTTTTGGTTGTTAGTCTATCTGCCCATGAGGCATTCACAAGCTTCTTATGCCAATTCTTCTTATTTTCTTCCAATACCTTCTTTATGATGTTCACAAGGCTTTTATTTGATGATTCAGCAAGGCCATTTCCTTGGGGATAATATGCAGTAGAATGGCCCAAGGTAATGTGAAATTTGTGGCAGAAATTCACCATCTTCTTAGATCTGAAGGCAGCAGCATTGTCTGTTATTATTTTATCAGGACAACCAAATCTAGAAAGAATATTGGCCTCAAGGAACTGAATGATAGTGGAATCATTTGCTTGTCTGCATGGAACAGCTTCAATCCATTTAGTAAAGTAGTCTATAGCTGTTAGAATCCATCTATTTTGGCCTGAAGATGAAGGGTGAATTTCCCCAATGAAATCCAAGCCCCATTGTCGAAAAGGTCTCTCTGTTGCGATAGGCCTCAAAGGCAGTGGCAGTAATTTTTTCTTTCCCTCAAACACTTGGCATTTATGACATGAAGTGGTAAATTTTTTTAAATCAGCAAAAATAGTGGGCCAATAGTAACCAGCCCTCAGCATTTTATCCACAGTGGATTTCCAATACAAGTGTCCACCACAGTCACCTGCATGAAATTCTTTGGTGACATTGTTAGTCTCATTCTCAATTAAGCAGTTCAACAGTATGCCCTCATGGTTTTTCCAAAGAAAATTGCCTTCCATGACACAAAATCTTGAATCTTTCATTTTTAGGAACCTACACTTAGTTCTGGACAATCCTGGTGGAGCACACAGGTTTTGTAACACATAACATATATCAGAGTACCAAGGGGATTGTTCAAAGGCTACATTGATCTTTGGAGTTGCCAGCTCCGGTTCATTGTCCAGCTGGTTTATGTCTAGGGCTTGGAAGTTTGCTTCTGTCATTAGTTTGGCCAAACCTTGCCCTTTTATTAATTTTGTAGGTTTTATTTCAATATCAAATTCCAAAATGTTGGCAATCCATTTTCCTCTTCTACCCTCTAAGTTTTCTTGAGTGAGAATGTCTTTTACAATGGGACTTGGCACATAAGCTATAACATGGGAATAAAGGATGTAAATCCTAAAGTCTTTAATGGCCTTGACCAAAGCATAAGCTTGTTTCTCTATGATTTGATATTTCAGAGGTGCATCTCTAAGAGCTCTGCTAAAGAAAGCAATGGGTTTCTCATTTCCTTCTTCATCTTTCTGTAATAAAACAGCAGCAATGATATGCTGGGAGGCAAAAGAGAAAATGATAAATTCTCTGTCAAATTGAGGATTTGTTAAGACTGGGGTTTGGGTAAGGGCCAATTTTATACCTTCAAAGGCTTGATTTGCCTCAACTATCCATTTCACTTTTGAATCCTTCTTTAGCATGTTATTTAGTAATCTGATCAATTCTGCTAAGTTTGGGATAAACCTTCTCAAGAAGTTGATCTTACCCAAGAAGGCTTGCAATTCTTTGATGTTTCTTGGGTGGGGCATTTGTAAGATAGCTTGTATCCTGTCTGGGTCAATTCTTATGCCATCCTTTGAAATAATATGCCCTAACAGCTTACCTTCTTCCAAACCAAATAGAGACTTCTTTGGGTTCAAGGAAATTCCATATTTCCTACATGTCAAGAAGATTTGTCTCAAATGCTTCAAATGTTCCTGACCAGACTTTGAGAAAGATGTGAGGTCATCTAAATAAATGACAAGAAAGTCATGAATCTCTTTGGCAAAAGCAATATCCATTGCTCTTTGAAATGTTGTCCCTGCATTTTTCAATCCAAAAGGCATTTTTACATATTTGAAAGTTCCCCATGGGGTTGTGAATGCATTTTTGTGTTGATCATCAGGGTGTACTAGGATTTGATTAAAGCCTGAGAACCCATCAAGCAGTGAGATCCTTAAGGCTCCTACCACTCTTTGGAGAATGTTATCCATCTTAGGTAAGGGATAGTTGTCCTTCAGGGACACTTGATTTAGATTTCTAAGATCAACACAAAGTCTTATCTCACCAGTTTTCTTTCTTGTAGGTACCAAATTAGAGATCCAGTCCGAAAACCTGATTGGTGCTATGATGCTAGCTTTAAACATTTTTTGAAGTTCTTTTTCAATTGAAGGGAGAAGCATGGGATTGATCCTTCTCAATTTTTGCTTAAATGGCTTTTGATTCGGTTTGAGAGGGATAGTGTGCTGGATAACAGAGGTGTCATAGGATTTTAAGTCCTCATAACTCCATGCAAAGACATCTTGAAACTCTTTGAAAAGGTCAATGTATTTGGGCTTTTGATCAGGGGGTAGGGAAGCAGATAATTTTATTATCTTGGGTTTTTCAATGGTTCCAATGTTGCATTCTTCTATGGCAGAGTTAAGGGGCTGCATTTTTGGTTTTCTTGGGATATCATTTGAGTCAAAGATGTCCTCCAATGGAGTTAGGCCTGTTGGGAGAAAATTGTCTTTCAGCTCTATGATTTCAGCCTCTGCAGCAGTTATTTCTTCACAACTAATTTGTTGAATTTGTTGTATGTTCTCCTTGTTGAAAATTGTTGGATTTAGCATTTGTTTTGTTGTTTTGGGTGATATTGGGTGGTTATTCTGTTCACTCTGTATTTGTGATTGACTTGATCTTTCAAGTATTTGTGATTGAATTGCTCTTTCAAGTATTTGTGATTGACTTTCTCTTTCAGGTATTTGTGATTGACTTGCTCTTTCAGTGTCAATATTTAATCCTGAAAATTCTTGTTGCAAAGTCAAGAAATTGTTTATTTGTGCATCATCTTCAAATACTTGCCAGTCCTTGACATTGTTTGGGACATAAGGTCTGTGTTTTACCTCATCTGTAAAGCAATGATGGGGCTCAAAAGGTAACTTGCAGGTGCTTGCAAATGTGGCCAAGCTATGAGCATGCAGGTTATGGGTCCTGGGAATCTTGGTAATTTGAAATTCAGTGAAGGACTGTAGTAGTTGAGCAGCAACAAATCTATAAGATCTTAGTCTTTTATCATTAGTAACAAAATTTCCCTTTACCTGTTGGATAATCAAGTCTGAATCCCCCATAATTGAAACTTTTATGGCTTGTAAGGATTTTACTAGCTTAAGGCCTAGCAAGAGAGCTTCATACTCTGCCATGTTATTAGTGCATCTGAAGTTTAACCTATAGGCTCGACCTTCTCTATGATTGTTCTGCTTGTTCTGTATCCAAACCCCAGCTCCTGCCCCTAATTTTTTGACTGACCCATCAAATTCTAGAAACCAAAGGTTCTCTTTTCCCAGGGAAGATTTAATAACTTCTCTGTGATTTGGGATAGTGAGTTGAAGCTCTGGTTTTTCACCTGGTTTGTCTTCTAGGACAGCCTGATCACTTGATTAAATTAGCTTGATTTCTAGAGCAATAGTTTGTTCATTAATGTCCTGATCTTTTTCAAGTGTTTTGGTTTCTTCATCATTTGTAAGCCCTGAATTATCATTGAAGAGAATATATGAATCTATATCGGAATGGACAGCATATATGGCAAAGTTTTGAGGTTTTTCTTCACTGCTGACCATGTATTTCATGAGTGACTCTCTATATAACCTCTTGGGTTGACCAAAGACTGAGATGATTGCATATGAAATGTCTACTGGTAGGGAGCCTTGGAGTTTAGCTCCCCATGACCTTGATAACAACATCCCATCTTTGGGTGGGATATCAGCAACCACAACATCCAGGAGGATTGTTTTATTGGGATATTGAACTAGGGACACAAATAGATCTTTTATCAGACCTAAACACTTAACTTGGTTGGAGTCAAATGAGAATAAGTCCTTGTATGGTCTTTCAATATCTAGATTCAATCTTTCCATGACTGATTTAGGCATCAAGTTATGAGAGGCACCTGAGTCAAACATTGCATTGTGTAGTATCTTGTCATGAACATGCAGGCTGACATAGAAAGGTAAGACACTTGTGACCGCTGTTTTTCCATCAACTTCTGGACCGAACAGTAATTCTGGGGTGTCATCCAACACATTGACATTATCTTTATTACGAGTAATTTGAAGGGACTTCTTGATTTGTTGTCTATAAATGTCATGCTTGGCTAGTTCTGAAAGAGGAATAGCTACTTTTAGTTTGCCAATTTCAGCTTCTAAGTCAAAGGGTTTTTCAGATTGGATTTTGGGGTTGTGGATGACAGCCTTTTCCTTGTTCACTAAGTCTTCTTCTTGATTCTTATCTCTGTCTTGCAGCTTGTCCTTCTTACTCACCTCTTGAGGAGTGTTTGTTGGATTGGGCTGTAAGGGTGATGAATCTGCTGGTTGCTATTTTGAGGGAGATGTTTCAGTTATTTCTTCAACCGTTACCTCATCTGTACTTGGACAAGTTTTGTCACTTGGTTATGTGATAATAGCTTTCTTAGGCTGTGTAGTGTCCTTTGTCTTGTCAGGCTGTGTCACATTTATAGTTCTGCTTCTTAGCTTATATTGTTTATGAACTTCATAAACAGCTGAGTCATATCCTTGTTTAAAGTCAAATGACTCACTTGACCTGGTTTGGAATTGCTGAATGTCATCATCTTTATGATCCTCTTGACTCAAGAAAACTTGCTGCTCATCATTCATACCCATTAGGTTAATGTGGGTGTCATCTGTTTGCTCATTTGAAGTGGATGCCTCAGCATAGTTTTCTTGGAAAGGAGGCCTTATGTCTGGATCAGAACCGGTTTTGCCAGTGTTTGGGTTTTGATTTCTGGTAGAATTTGGATTTCTGATAGGGTTATTTTGTGGTTCTTCCCATGATGACTTTCTCTCAACTGATTCTACTCTATCACCCAATCTCTTCATACTAGTAAGTATTGCATCCAGTTTTTTATCAAAGGCAGAGGGTTCTTCTTTGAAGGTGGTTCTCTTTTCCAATCTTGCCCTGTTTCTTTTGGCAATCAAGTTAGCCTCTACTGTGACAGCAACCTTCTGAGCTTCTTCAAGGGTTTCAGGTGCCCTTTCTTTTAATTGATATGCCATATCAGGGTCAAAACCATCAGGAAATTTGTACAAGGCTAAATCAGGGGGAGGTCTTAAATTCTGTGGTATTGCATTATATACATTATTAAATCTTGCACAATACTACAACACGGTCTCCTGAGGACCTCATTTTATTGTGTCATATTCACCAAGTATGTGCAGGGGATATTTATTCTTCTCCCATATATTAGTAAAGGCTTGATAAAGGTCATCAGGAGTTGTGATGGTATTTGCAGCTAGTGATCTAAACCAAGTTCTCACATCCCCTGTGAGGCTCTGAACAAAGATTCTCATTCTCACACTGTAATCATCTATTTCATAGTTCTCAAAGTGGTCTTGCATCCTTCTGGCATGTTGAATTGCTGTGAAACGGCCAGTGGAGTCAAAATATGAGATCTTGGATTGATAGTCTTGAGGTAGAGCTGGAGCATTGGCAGGTAACTGCAGGGGTGCATACCTATTCGCCATATTTGCAGGATTTATAGGGTTAACAGGTATAACTGGGATAGCATGAATGATTGGTACAACAGGGTTTGTGGGAAAGGTGGAAACTAGAGTGTTGGTCAAGGGAATATGTGCAGTGGATGCAGGTGTGAAAGGAGGGCTTTGAGATGTGGATGGTGAACTGGGGGAATCAAGGGTAGACCGAAATAGAACCTTGATAGGAGTTGGAACAAGGTTTGGATGGGCTGTCTCAAGACTTGAATCAGCAAGAGTTTCCTGTCCCTGTTGCTTCCTAATGATCTTAGGGATTGTATTAGGATTTTCGAAAACAGCTGGTGGATTTGGGTCAGGATTTGACCTTGTATATCGTGGATTCTTTTTGGGAGCCAGCTTCTGAACTTGTTTTTTTTTTTTTTTTGAGTATGTTTTTTGGAATATTTTTATATCTGTAAGGACTAAGCAAGATTTTGGAACAACTGTATATATGTCAAAGCTAACATGAAGATTGACTGAAGCAGCATTTATCTCAACCTGTTAATGTAAGACAGAAACAGTTCTGAAGGCTTCCTGGCTGGTATTCAGACTTCATCTGTATCTTTAGGATATATACAGTAATTAGAAAATCCTAAGGACTCCCCAGTGGAGTCGCCAATTATGTTATCTCCCAGGTTGTTCCCTTTGACTCCCAAGGGAATACGGCCGGGGTAACCACTAACCAATCTTTGGATTACAGTTTCTAGCCAAACTGCAATCAGAGAGGGCTCTCTCTTTAAGGTTTGTCCCTGTTTTGTGAAAGATTTTAGGCTAGTTATGAGTTCAGGGTTTGGTTTTATATTTTGGTTGAGGGATGTCTTCTGTACCTAAAGTGGAAACCTTTAGATAATTCTAGTCCATTGGGCAATAGAGTCTTTGGCTACTGGCTGTTTGAGAGGAAGATTGGGATTGCTGAAACTGCAGGGCCTTTTGAATATCTCATGAAACAAACTTGATATTATAATGAGGAAGTGTGTTTAACCAGTGAAAAGCAATTAAGAATTTTCCACTAAGCTTGGTTGTGAGAAAGAGATGTATTGTAAAGGAGGAGATTTGAATTCCTAAAACAATAATCACTGTGAAAGATACAGTGTAGAGGTGCAGCAATTAAGAATTACACCTTTATAACCATAACTGAGGAAAACATTTATAATAGCATAGATTGAATTCAGGGTATTCTATGAATAAATCCTCGAATTATTCTTTTTCTCTGCCATTAATTGTGAAATCTAGAACATGGATGAGTTATGAGAAAATAACAGAAAGAACATAACGAAAGTTTAAGGAAACTTATTGAGCCATGAAAACACGTAGGAATCCTGTAGCACTCAGCAATCGTATTACAACCCCTCAGACAGCACAGACTTTGGAAATTCCATCGGCCTTTGTATTAAACTCTGAAAATTTACAGAAAAAGAACTCTTGAAGAGAAATCAACCACAACCCCTGCAAACTTATTCGAGGGGGAATATATACAAATGCTCATACAAAACATCTGAAGCGTTGAGTCATCTGAGAAATGAATACGTTCACCAACTTTTCAAGATAGTAGATAAGAAAGTTATTACATCATTGAATACAAAATAAATGCTCTTTATATCTGTCAGGAGATACTTTGACCTTTGGAGGCCACTGAGTCGGTCTGAACGTTCTGCTTTAATACTGGAAATGTGCCTTTATGGCTGTCGTGCTGTAGCTTTTCGGCCTTATTACCTGTTAGCTGTCAATCTTGCTTTGTTGGCAGAATATGATCTGCTGAGTTAGCTCAGCCCTTCCCTTTTCATGCATGCTGATTTTACTAAGTTTTCTTGTGCATGCCAATTTGTATTTTTTGATGAAAAAACTTAGTGAATGGCTTCCTGGTCTATAAGATCATCTGTATTGCCTTAGTCCACCATTCCTGTGTGGGCAATTGATGTCTGAGAATTGCATCCAAAGTCTCATCTGCCTCTGTGTATTTTTGTAGAATTTTGGAGGCACTTCAAACAGATGTTTAATTCCATTCATTATAAAGAATAAATTCGCTACCCTGTTGTAGAGACTTTGTCCTGTAGCTGGCCCTGTTTCCTCTGAGGTGCTGGGCCTTTCAGTGATCTGATTTGTGGTGAATGTGTTGATCCTCTTGGCATACTGCTCATGTGTAAGTAGCCTTCCTGCACTGTTCAGTAAACCAGGGAGACCTCTGTTTTGCAATGCCACATATTTGTCCATGAATCTATTGACCTCTGTCTGCATGTCCTGGGTCCTTCTTTCTAGTGTCTGCACCAGGCTTCTTAGTGTTAGGACCCTCTTTATTAACAAAATAGTCTCAGTCTTGTTGGATATTCCCATAGTTGCTAACTGAGCACTTGTTCTATTATTAAACACATTGATCATCCTGTTGGCAACTTCAGGCATATTGCCTAGAGAGGCCCTTGATCTCTGAATTTCCTTCTGTGCTTTTGCAATGAGCTCCAACTGTTCATGAATTGTCTCAATATATTGCCATTGATCAGTGATGGATTGGCCAATATTGGCCCACAGCACTGTCTTGAGCTCAGCCACTATTTTATCCAGTTTGAGCTCCTTTTCTAGCTCCTTTATCCTGTCTTTGAGGGCCTTTATTTCCTTGCCCTTTTCTGCCACAGTCTGCTTGGATTTATCATATCTTTCATTTACCTTGGCTAAATTCTCCCTGGCCTCATTTAATTCTGTCATTTGGGCTTCCAGGGACTGAATCTCATTTCTCAGCTTTTGCATGTCCAGGCTTGGGGCCTGCTCTGTTGTTGGTGGTGGTGCTGAGGTAGAAGGTGCTGCCTGTTCTATTTTTTGAGTGAGGGGAGAAGTAGTTAGAGGAGCTTCCTCAAGGTTAATTATTTCTGGAGGAGGCTGAGATGTTTGACCTCCTTCCTTTTGCAGTAATGCTGCTTGTAATGCTGCCTGTGCAGCCTCTGATTCTCCCAGCTTTTCTTGAGTCTGGATCAGCTATTTGTATAAAGACACCAGCAAAGCTGTGGCATCTTGATCATGTCTCAGTTGGGAAACTTCTTCCGTTTGAGGGTGAATAGTTGCTGGGATTTTGATCTTTTTACTCAAAGCTGCCATGTCTGCATCCCTCAATTTCAATATTTCTTGTATGCCCTTGATGTCCTTGGGGTCATGCCCAATCCCTATGATTATGTCTTCTAAGGACCTGATCCTGTTGTCCTTTGCTTGAGAGGATGCTCTCTCCAACTCAAGTTGGGCAACTGTATTATTTAGGCTATTTTCTAGCTTGTAGTTATCCAGTGTCTTGTCTGCCAAGGAGGCATACACCATCTCACCCGTTTGCTTATGCAATTCGATTTTGTCCATTGGGTGGATGTCCTTGGCAAGGACCTCAAGATTGGTCGTCAAGTACTCTGAAGGGGACTGTGGTTGCAATGCAGTTGCCATGAAGTGACTCATGATCATTTTGCCTTCACTAACATCATATGTAGACATTAGTCTTTGCTGGTTAGTGGGAGCCATTTTTAACAAATGATTATATAGCTGTATTTTTATTGGCTCGTTTCTCCTTTTTATGTCAATGAACTGTTGTTTGATGCTCAGTTCACCTTCTCTCTGCTGGCTTGAGGAGCTGACTTCTCCTCCCACTATCCTCTCTTACTCCTGCTGAAAGGAACTTACTGAGGCCTCCATACTTGGTGGGCCCATGCCCAAAGATTGCCCCATAGGCATTTCCTCTTCTAAAAGGGGATTCATTCTATGTCTTTTCACCCCTTGAGTTGTTGTCGTTGTGAGGGGAGTCTCTCCGTCCCTCTTTCTACTTATATCCTCCTTTTGTGGGGTTTGGAGGATTGAGGCTTCAGCCGTTGTTTCCTGCCTAGGAGGCACAATTTGTGGTGGCTGTTGCTCAGTTAAAATTGGGGCCTCAGCTGCCTTTTCTTGCTGCAGTGGCTGCTCTTTCTCTTGCTGCCCCTCTTGTGGCTGTTGTACCTGTTGTTGTTGCTGCTGTACCTCCTCATGAGGTGGCTGTTCTGGTTCCATTCCTTTTCCTTGCCTTTGGTAGAAGTTGCTCAGTTGACTTGGTTGCTTGCTGATTTGTTGTGGAGGAAGATGCAACTGTTCCCACTTGAGTGCTTGGAAGAGTAAACACCTGTGAACAAAGCTCTAGGTCAGCCACCTTTTTCAGATTTCTTAGTGCTCTTTGATTTAACTCTTCTTGTGTGATAGGCTCCTCTAAGGTTCCTCTCCTCCACTTTGTTTGATTTGCATACTTTTCTATATGAGGAAGCCTTACATGGTCATAACTGGCCAACCTATATTTGACCCTTCTTAGGCTTATGAAGTGATTGGGGTCATAAGGTTTCCAAAGGAAACTTGTTTTCAGGCCAAGGGATTCTAACATTCTATCTGCCTCTTTCCAGCCTTCCTCCCTTTTGTTGTAGATAAAGTGGCCTAATTGGTTCCTGACCTTGAGCTGTGCTTTCTTGCCTCTGCCCGAAAAGTGTAGCACATCAAAATTCCCAAATTGCCTGAAGTATTCCATGGCAAACAATCTCATGGACACATATTTGGGCAATCTGTATGGGGGCAACTCGCACCCATATATCCTTATAACTGTGTGGTTCTGGTAGAAGTACCAGTCCCCAATGCTGTAAGATTTAGACAACTGAAGTATCCTTTGCATCTCATCAGTTAGTCTTGGAGGAGGTGAGCTCATCATCAGAGACATGGCTGGGTGGATGAAGAGATCTATGAACTCACAGTAGGTATATGGAGAGTCAGGTTTGCAGTGGAAGACAGAGGACCAATAGACCACTGACCTTGGATTTCCTTGGGCATCCACTCTTTTCACAGCAAAAGAAAACTTTTCATGTTGATAATATAGGATCAGGTGGTAGATGTAAGAGGTGTATCTGAACACATTTTCTCTTGCCAAGTTCATCAACTGCTCATGTATCTTATCAGAGATGTAGGTGGCATAGTCATAGCAAATTGGGGACTTGCCAGGAGCGAACATGAGCATGATCACTAGCACAGTTTCATCAACAAATTCAATTGAATTATAGCACAAAATGGGACTAATCATGTCTGCCAGATCTCTGCCCAATTGGTTGAGGTATACTTGGTTAATAGGAGGGTACTTCATAGAGTCAGAGCCAATTTACAGCTGATTGAGTTTGGTGACCTGAGCATCTGTCAATCTAGCTCCTTGATTTATCAAATCTATTAGTGATAAAGGAACTAATTTCTTCTCAGTTTTGAAGTTCAGCATCTCTTTGATAGCTTCAGGGGTGATATAGAAAACAATTGAGCCTGAAGGGTCAAGCACAGCCCTCTGAGTAGGGTCATAGCATTCGACACATAGGTGGATTAAATCAGGAAACTGGTTGACCTGAGGGAGCTTGAGGATAGGGAGAAAAGAGTCCCATATGCCCAATACATCAGTGCCATTCTCATGTTTAGCCTTCAATTCATTTAGAAGGTGGATGTGGAACTTGGTCTTCATCAACATTTCCTCTGATATTTGATAATCCAGGTCTGCTAGAGGTTTCCATTCCAATTCTCTTTGAGGGGCATTTAAAGGGGCAATATTCGGGCTACAGGTGCTACTGGAGGGTCCATGATGACTTTAGGATTTCTGTTGTTATTTATAAACTGGTGTTACTGTGCAGAGCAACACCAAAGAGTTTTTCTTTAAAAGAAAGGTGAAACTGATGAAAGAGGATAAATGGTTAATTTACAGCAATTGAAATATGCTTAAATTATGGATAAGAGAAATGCCTGGCATTAAACTCTTTTTCTCA